>BRDA01037652.1:0-29951 GCA_036984385.1 Crenuchus spilurus | reverse complement strand
AGATCATCAAACTGTGCAGGAATCCAGCCCGTCCAGGACTAGAGTTGGACACCTCTGCTTTAGCCTCTTCAGAAATGTCGTAACCTGTCTGATGAAGATTTGAGAACACAAGGTTCTCAAAAACCTAATTTGTTCACATGACATGCAGTCACAGATGTGTCATAAAGACCAATGCTTGCTAGAGAGACCCAGTTCTGAAAGATGTTTTTTGAAGTCAAATTTGGGATTCTTGGTGCACTCAACTCTTTGCATGGGTTTGTGAATTCCTGCACTAGAATCACAACTGATTTGATTTAATGAAGTCTTGATTATTTAAGCAGCTATTGGGCGATACGTGTTGTAAGTAGTGGGCATCCTCAAGGAGAGCACGGGAAATAGTTTACCTGATTCCAAATCTTTATTTGTATTTGTTAACTGTATTTGAATCACTACATGATTACTAACATGATGGTTTGATCTTTTGGGCACCGCTGGTCATAATTTCTGTTATTGTGAATTAAGTGAATAGACAACAAGCTGATCTCCAAAAGAGAAACAGTTTAAGAATAGCCATTCAGGATTTAAAGCATGGTTGGTGTATTTTGTTTTGTGCAATTGTAGAGTGAAAAAGAAAATCTGTATCATATAAAGATTTAACATAATGATTTTTACTGAAGTCTCAGACCTTAGCTTGTTAGGGTTATGACTTGTTAATTCTAATCATTAGGAAAGGCCAGGAGATGCAAATTTCAAGACTTACTCAAACTTTATTTCATGAATCAGCTGTCATGGTTTATTTATTGAAAATTGCAGCAATGGATGCCTGCAAAGCAGAAGAAGGCAGTAAGAAGATAACATTTTCAGGTAACTGTTTCCTCATTTCATAATGTATTTATGAAATGGATGTTAACAGGAATTTTGTAAGTCAAGCTGAGGTGTGAAAGACTAAGAAAATTTTGTGAAGATGCTTGTATCAAAGCCACTTTTTCACTGCAAAAGACCTTCAGGAAGATGAAGCGGATTGTTTTTAATTAAATTGATCATGCTTTGTGTTGCAGCCAGCGGCACACAAAACATTGCACTGGTTGAGAGAAAAATAGGTTCATAATTACCAGCAAATTCTGGAAGCAAGCTTCATACAAGATAATGGCTTATACAGCAGGATAATGATCCCAAACACACCTGAAAATACACTACGGACAAGAGGTGCAAGCTGAAGGTTTTTCCATGGCCTTGACAGTTTCCCCAACATAGAAATCAAGAGAAATCTGTGGTTAGTTCACAAAAGAGCGATGCATGAAATATGGACCAAAAATCTCACACAACTATAAGCCTTTTGCAAGGAAGAATGGACAAAAATCACCCAAACAAGAACTGAAATACTTTTAGCTGACTAAAGAAAGCGTTTACAAGCTGTGATACTTGCCAAAGGGGGTGCATTGATCATGCAGTGTGACCAAAGTTTTGCTTTGGGCCCTTTTCCTTTTTTATTACTTTGAAACATAAAAGAGGAACATGAAAATGCTCTCACTCAAAATATTAAAGAAATGTCATATTTAACTTTATTCAATGTCATCTTTTACTTGCTTAGGTATTCACAGTAACAGAACTTTTTACATGCTACTGCCTTACATATGGTCTTCTCAGACTATCTAAGACTTTTGCACAGTACTATACGTGTGTATTTATTTATTACATCATTTATATGTATGTATCTATGCATGCATACCATGTATATATGCTTACATGTGTGGAGGCACCTGAAGAATGTGTGTGTCAGGTTTATGCCATGTTGTGGGGACCAAAACCTGTTTTAAACTCTCATGTTGTGGGGAGCTGTTCCTTGTGGGTAAAGATCTGTAGCAGAACTCTGACACCTACGGTACTGAGCTCACACTCCCTGCTGCTTCCTGAATGAACTGATAGCAGCTCTGTACACAGTTCTCACGTGAATAAATTAACTGTTGTTCCACGCTGCCTTTTTAAAATTCATTCTGGCTCTGGTACCCTGGCATCAGATATGAAAAAAGCATTACATCTCATCGCTATCACAAAGCTTTGTGAGGAAGTGTTGCCGTACAGATAAATTGCATTACCGGCCGTGTCAGCAGGAGCTGCATATGTTTTATAGGAATTTAGTAAGCTTTTCAATATACTGCAAATACATAATGCTGTCTCGTGCCAGGCCATTTACAAGTGAATGGATTCTCCATACTGCTGGGATAGGAATAGTTGTGTAGGTGGATGCATGTGATTGTGTAAGATTGCATTGAAAACTGTCTGATATTGGATACAGAGACTCAAAGCAGAACACAGTGGCTGCCTGTGTAGCAAGAAACAGATGCAGTGACACAGTCGGTGCTCGAATTGTTTAAAAATTGTAAGGTGGATGGTAGATTTAAATGGATATAAGCTGTCTGCTTGCTTTTATAGCAATGGGGGGAAAGGCCTTCTCTAATACTCCTCATTTTATACTGTGATTAGGTTTTTATAAGAAGCATCATTTCCCTGTGAGTGTACTTTGCTAGTTTGACCTGTAAAAGTTGTGATATATTCCAAGGAAACTTAGAATATGAATTTCTACTATAGATGGGATTTTAATATAAAAATAGGCATTTAGATTAGATTTCTGCAAATGTGATTGCACTCAATGGAATTTGACTTCCACATTTAACCCATCTGCACACACACACACACACACACACTAGGCTGTGAGAACATGTGCTTGAAGCAGTCGGTAGTCCTATCCACAGCGCTCGTCGAGCAATTGGGGCTACAGTAGGTGCCTTGCTCCAGCAAACCAGCGCCCTTCTGGTCACAAGACGAGATCCCTAACACCCAGACCATGGCTGCCCCTAAGTGATATATGGATTTAACATAAAAACAAAGGCAGTAGATGACACAATGGCAATTCTGTCATATAAAATATAGTCTGGTGTAATGCATTGATACTTTAATATGTCAGCCACCAATGCAGCTCTAGTTCACCAAGACATTGACTCTACAGGGTCTCTGAAAGTCTCCTGTACTATTTGACATCAAGATCTTTCCAGCATATCCTTTAACTCCTGTAAGTTGTGAGGTTGAGTCATTGTGGATTAGTCTTGCCATTTCAGCACATCCCACAGCTGCTCAGACTGATTGAGATCTGGGGAATTTGGAGGCCACTGTTTGTAGACATTGACTACTGCTGACCTGGAGCATCACATATGCCATTCAGAGATGTTCTTACAGTGATCTGGCCACAGCTACTACTTGACCCTGGTCTGCATGCTCTGACATTTTACTCCAGTATCCATAATCAAGTGTTTGCTTACCATCTGACACATCCCTGACTTTCACATGTGCCATTGTTATGAGAGCATCATTGTTATTCACTTTATCTGTGAGTGCTAAATGTTGTGGCTGATTGGTGTATACAGTCAGTTGCATACACAGTAAATCTGCCAGTGTTAAATCAACACTATTAGAGTTAAATTGACACTGAGAGTGTTACATTTTGACACCCTCGGTGTTAATTTAACTCTATTAGTGTTCATTTAACACTGTCAGATTTACTGTGTAATTACTCATCCTTAGCACCCCTATCAATGGTCGGTTTCTTACCACAGAGCTGCTGTTCTCTGTATTGTTTTATGTTAACGTAGCAGTGACACTGATGTGTGTAAAGATGAGTATACCACCCCCATGCGAGTGTCACTGCTGTGTTGAGAACGATCCACCACCTAAATAATATCTGGTGAACTGGAGCCTGTGGTTGAAATCTGCTGAATTAATTAGTTTAGCATCTAAATGCAGCAGTGTAGAGTATTGAACACTGTAGGAAAAATGTCATGCAATGACTTGAGAGGCTGATCTATTTTCTTCAGTCTGTTTCTTTCATTTTCATAATCCTACACATTTCTCCTTTTATCAGATCGTTTCCTTCCCAGCTCAGACTTGTTTCTCATCACTTTCAGCGCTCGTCGTCTCTCCTGTATCTTTTCATCTCCCTTGTTTCCATCTCCTCCTCTCTCTCCCTCCCCCGCTCTCTCTCTTGCTGCTTGTCTTGGCCAGGCAGACACATGCTGCCTGTCTGGAGCTGTGCGGCGGATATTTTTTTTCCCGGTCTTCTAGCTCATTGGCTGCCTTCCTCATGCAGCTGGTCTGACCCAGTAAACTTTGCAGTGAACCTCTCTCCAGGCTCTCACATTGGCTGCCACTGAATAACGTGACCGACCTACACAGGCACGCCCATTTTCTGCAGTTCATCCAAAAAAACGCGCCTGCCGCTTGGCACTGAAGCACATTTGACTGCTCTGAAGGAAGAATCCGGAAAGCTGCCTGGGAAGGAAACTTCAGAGCCTTCAGCAAACAAACAGTGGCACAATCATTGTTATGATTTGTGGGTGAATATTAGACGGCAGGATATCCCCACCACAGAGGTTTTGTCTGTACAAGCCTCATCTCTGTATAGCTCATGTCAGCGGAGGGAATATTAGGGCATATTTGGATTCCTGATATGGGCCTTATTTTCCTCTCCCACTTCAGACTGTAGGCTGCATTTGATTTTAGTTACAACCTGAGCCAGAACGCCGCTTCCAGAAGAGGCAGCTCAGAATTTCCCACAGTTTTACATTGCCTCCTTCTTCTGTCACTCTGCCTGCCTCTGTTTTCCCATGGCCTTCCCCCACACAGCTGAAAATCTGGGAATATTCATATCCATCCGGAGCAGGGGGTTTCCCACATCTATATCACTTTCCAGAGTGCTGAACAGAGACCAGCTGCATAAATATAGCCTACTAGGATGTCCAGGTTTATAGTCAGGGCTGTGGTCACTCTATTCTTTTTATCATATCAGTCCAAAGTTTGGATACACCATAAATATTTTAACGACTATTGCTTAAAGGCTCAACATTTTCTCCTAAACATATAAGCTGAATAGCCAGTTTAATAGGTAGACCTACCTTGTAAATATTTTGACTGGATAGTTCATGAGGTATGCCTGTGATATACATTATATCCAGATGTTTGTGGACACCTCTCACAGTGTACAAGTACACACACTTTACAGTTTGTCCAGTCCCTGTAGACAAAAACTTCTAATACAATATGACTCTGTAGATAACCAGGAACTGACTGGCACTATTTGTAATGCCAGGTGTGGGCTAGAGGGGTTTAATTATGGTAACCAGACGTCCTCTTTTACCCAGACATGTCCTCTTTTTGAGACTTAAAAAAAATGTCAGGGCAGAATTTCACAACATTTTGTTTTACTAGAACTTACATCAAATTTTGAGAAGCATTTCATTCACAAACTAGTCTCTCCCTCCTCCTATTCCATTTGGTTCACTTCAGTGAGATGCTATATTAAATGAAGAGGGATGAGCACTAGGACCCTGCGGGAATCCAAACCTGTTTCCCTTCAGGCTGCCCACAAGCTCACCGATTGGCTCTGCCATTTCTTGCTAACATGTGATTAGCTGTCGCTGCTGTCACTCCCTCAAATAGCACCTGGACTTTCTCCTCTAAGTTGTTAACATGTTGAACGTTCTGCTTGTGTCACGTCAGCTAGATGTATTTTAATATCAGAGGTTTCATATTAAAATTCATTAACATTAACATTTGAGTTTATGTCTGTGTGCGTGTCTACCAGTTTGTGATAAGCCATAAGCCATCTCTAAGTTTAACTATTATCAAAATAATTCTGAATTTCTGCTTATTTTTACTCAAAAATGAGGTATACTTATGTGTAAATGATGTCTATTGACCGTACATTTCAAACATAAGTGTAACGTTGGTGACAATGAGCTGGAGTGAAGTTGACTGAAAAGATGAAACACATAATTGAGTGATAATTTTATGCTACATGCTTTTAACAGTTTATTAATATTTTTAATAATATGCAATAATGTATAAATATTGTATTAATTATTAATATGAATTTTATTATTCATAATAATGTTTAATAGTTAGTATATTATTAACAGTAACTAGAAATTATTAATACAATACAAATCATAATTTGTCAATATTTATCAATAATTAATAACAGTAATACAATTTATGTTCAAGCACCAAAAAAAAAAAAAAGAAAAAAAAAAGGATGAACAGGGACGTGTGGTGCCCCCCTAAGACATTTGGTGCCCCTATAAAATCGTGCTGCACACGATCCACATATGCAGAGTGCCAGCCCTGCATTATACCCCACCCCACCCCCCGCACTGAGGTGTCCTCTTTTTCATAATCTCAGATCTGGTCACCCTAGGTTTAATAGACTCCCAGCATTGAACAGTGGAGCAGTTTAATTGTGTTCTCTGGAATGATGGTGCTCCATCCAATACTTTTGGGATGAGCTGGGAAGTTTTGGATGAGGTGGGGTGGTGATCATTCATGTTCGTAACTTTACTAATGCTTTTGCTGCTGAATGCAATCAAATCCTCACAGCAATGCTCAGATATCTAATAGAAATCTAATAGAAAGACAGTTACTCCAACAAGAACAGCTTAAACTCTTTATATACCCTTGATTTTGAAAGAAACCATGAATGAGCAGATGTCCTAGAACTTCTGTCCATATAGTGTTTGTCCACTAGATATACAGTTAACTGTAGGCGATGTATTGCTATTAACAATTTGTCATCTCCACCAATGGAAAGGGACAACAATGATGATCTTTTGTGGCATTTTGTCTTTCTGCCTGTTGTTTCTACAGAGAGACACTTAAATAATCCCAGTACTCAGTAACGATCCACCCCTGGCCTGTTCTAAGGTTGGCAGGAAGGCTGTGGGTGTTGCAGGAGTATAATAAGAAAGTATCATGACTTAGGTAATGTTGTGGGAAGGTATCTGTAGCAACATGAGCCTCATGAGGAGGCTGTAACCTTCTCAGACCACCCACGGTTACCATTATACTCATAAAATCACAAATGTTATCAAACATTTGAGGGAAGTTTCAAATTAATTTAAAATATAGACCACAAATTAATACACAAGCCTTGTTTATTTGGTTTACACTGAAACTACACATTTTTGATAACCATTTACATATTTTTCCAGTGAAAATCCACCTAAATTACACGGACATTGAATTAAGAACCAGGATTAGAAATAATCAGACCTCTGCTACACATTTCCAAGTGTCTGACCAAAGATTTAACACCTTTATCTTTAACACAAGGTCAAACTGAAGGGCATTTTTTGGTAATGAAGCTTTAGGGAAGCTTACAGGTGTTAGGTTAGAAGGCAATGGCTCCAGTGTGTGTAAGCTACAGGATGCAGCTTATCATATGAAGTGTTTATATGCTATAATTACAGCATGAGAAATCCAGTGGATTTGTGCCACGTGTGATCTTTAAGCCACTGAATGAAGCCCCATAGTAATTATCTTCTATCTTTTTCTTTTTTCCACGTAAGCGATGGGGAAGAGATCAGCGGCCCGGCTGTAATTAAGAGAGATGAGGCCAAGGCAGGCAGGCTGTGTTTAAAGGGCTCATTGAGGCCAGAGAGTGGCCGTCATGTGGTCAGAATTAGAAGCATGACGCTGCAGACGGAGACCTGGTAGATGAAAGAATGTGATTGGAGGGAGGCATCAGACGGAGTCCGTAGCTTCGTTCTCGCAGAACGCTTCCACATGAAAGCTGCTGTGGAAAAGGGATGTGCTGCAGGGAAAGCTATGAACCCTGAGAAAGGGAGATCTAAAAGAGAGAGTGGCATGGAAGAAACTGAAAGTTCTGAGGCACACAAACTGTGCTATGGGAAACAAATGGAAATATATGTTCCCCTTGGCCCAAATGTACTCAATCATCCAATTTTTTACTGTTCAAAACCTGTTTTTGTTTTGTACTGGAACTATGAAGCTAATGTAGATAAACTTATAAACCAGCAATCAACAAGCATGACTATATCACCACCACCTGTCAGGACCATGACTGAGAACTACATTTGAAGCAGACTTGCTTATGTGTGTTCTGACATTCTATGATGTACTGGACCATCATCAGGTCTTTTTTCTGCTCTAGACAATCAATGTATCAAACACAATCAGCATCCACAGCATCTGCACAACATAACCTCTGAAGATAAGCTCATCTGCTTCTGGTTAGTACTTGAATGGTTGACTGCTGGAATTAGTGTTGGTGGGGACAACATCCCACCAACCCTAATGCCTCAGTGCAGTGACAGGGACGCTATCCTGCACAAATCTTTCCATCTTTCACAAGATGTCCAAAATTGTTTAAGTGAGAGAAAGATCCTTGACATGTCCTCTTAGACTAGAGGTGTTGCCCCAGTGTTCTGGCTAAATATCCCACTCCTAATCATGCCCATCTCTCATCCTCTCTCTGGCTTAATAGCTAATGTGTGGTGAGTGGTCTGGTGCAGACTGGCTACCATCTCATCATCCAGGTTGATGCCGCACATTGGTGGTTTTTTGAGGAGACACTCTGATGTCTGTCCCAAATGTCAAGCCTCTTTGACTGCCTAGAAAAGTTCTATAGAAATGTAACTGTGAGTAAATAAATATTTCTTGCTGATAGGCTCACTTAAGGCTGTTATGTATTTTGTTAGACTATTTTGTTAATGAAGGAGTGCGTTCACCTTATGTTTGATCTCCACTCTAGATTTAGAAAGTACAGTTTTTTTCTTTCTTTTTTTTTTTTTTTTTAAATAAAATTTTGCCAATTTTTTCCCTTTCCCAATGTGGTAGTAGCCAATTAACCCATCCCATCTGCTAGGTGGCTCTCCACAACACTTTGTACTGTCCCTGACTCTAGGAGGGTGAAGACATGCACAAACCTCCTCCACTGCGTGAGATACGGCCATCGCCTCTTTTCAAACTACCACTGATACACTGTCACTGGGGAGCCAACATGCTTGGAGGAAAGTGCAGGATTACCAACGCCAAATAGACCAATCGGTAGATGCCTGAGCCAGCGGACATTGCAATGTGTGAGTGATAGAAGAGTGAGAGAACCATCTACCCGCCCAAAGAAAGAATAGCCAATTTTTGCTCTCTTGGGCCCCAGCTGTTGATGGCAAACAGCATGACCGGGATTCAAACTCGCAATCCTCTAGTCATAGTGCCAGTGTCTTAGCCCGCTGAGCCACTTGGGAGAATGTACAGTTTTAACTTTAAGTTGGGACAGGGTCATGTTTACCTTTTGCTAGAGTTTTGGGAGAAGAATGTTGTCCTATTCTTGTCTGATGTAGTGTTCTAGCTGCTCTGCTGTTCTGGGTCTTTGATGTAACAAATGTGGAGTGAACAGCAGGCAGGCCAGTTCAGCACTAGACTGTTCTTCTGTGAAGCCGTGCTGTTGTGACTGATGCAGTATGTGGTTTATCATTGTCTTGCAAGGCCTTGCTTGAAAGAGATGTTGTTTGGATGAGAGAATATATTGTTCTAAAACCTTAATATACCATTCGGCATTGGTGGTGCCTGTCCAGCTGTAAGCTGTCTACACCATAGACACTAATGCAACCCCATACCATCAGAGATGGTATCAGAGATGGTATGGGGTTGAGATCAGTGCACTGATAACAAGCTGGATAGATCTACTTTTAGGACTTGCGTGTGTATCTGTATTTAGTACTCAGTAACTCCTCTTTTCCCATCTCTAGAGTTTAACATCTCTAAAAGTATAATGAGCTGAAAGAAGCACCATAATGATTCTAAGACCATCCTTCTATACAAAACCTTTCTGGTTTCTTTGGATTCCTTGGTCCTTGGTTTTCTCGGTACACAGGCTTATAGTGGGGTTAGTCAGTTGAAGCTGACAGTAAAGGAAAAAAAACAACTTTTTGAATGTTTTTTGAGCCCTGATCTAATTTTTGATGCAGCAGGAAATCCACTGAGTGAATCTTTCAGTGTAGTCAAGTTTAGAGCACCAGCGATATTGGTGTGTTTGTGTGTTCTCACTCACCGTCCAGCAAGTCCACCATTGCCTGCTGTCATGTGTCTGAACGAAGGCTCTGTGTCTCCTGGAGTTTTACATGGGACCTGTGCAACCTCTGTGCCAGTCTAGTCTGTGTATGCCCAAAACCCCAGGAGAAATGATGGCAGAATGGGCAACTGGTGAACGAGGCCAGCTGTGGCCCTGCATGCCTGCTGACCACTCGGCACTGGACACTATCCCGTGTCCCCTAACAGCTTAGCCATGCTGTCAACTGGTATAATTACTCCACCACAGGCTCACTGTCAGCTCACTGTCACACTCTGCCAGTTGAAGGCAGCTGGAGAATCCATAGTGCTATTCAACTCATCCTGCCTGTGATGCTGAGGACACATGGGCTATTAAAAGGAAGCACTACGGGATAACAGTTAAGACCTCTTTCCCTAATGAATGTTGATGCTTATGTGGGCATGTATACTTCATAATCAGGTGTCTCTTTGTGACCAAATTGGAAATCACCAGCCAAAAGTCATTTTACTTTAATATTTTCTCGCTGGCATTTAAAGTGTCCAGTTTTAATCACTTGTGTTTGTATGGACAGTTATTTTATTTTGATTTAAATTTGAACAAAAATGTTGTCAATCAACTTTTTTGTCATGTTTTTTTACATTTAAGCAAAGCACAGACTCCATACAGAAAAGAAAAGAGATGATATATAATGAATTATATAAGTTATATGCTTAAAGCTTTGCTGACACATTTGAAGTCAGATTTTGTTGAAATTCTCCTCACAAGTGAAAATATTTGTAACCCTGTCCTGGGTTTAGCTAAGATAGTGTAATACCTTGCCCTGCCGTTGAGGAAGGTGTTGGGGACTCACTATAACCCTGATCAGGAATAAGAGGAAGATAATTGATAGATAGTGCATCTATTTTCAGAATTTATCTATAATAATAAAACATACAGTATTTAATTTACACTTGGTTACTGAATACATGGAGGTAACCCTGGGTGTGGGTGAGGTGATAAGACAGAAATATTAGACATAGTCATTTATTTATTGAGGAACATGACCAATATTACAACCCCATTTCAAAAAAAGTTGGGATACTGTAAAATGTAAATAAAACAAAACACAATGCTTTGCAAATCTCACAGACCCATATTTTATCCATAAAGAATATATAACATAAGATAATGAAAAAATAGCATCTTAGTTAGAACTTGATGGCTGCATTGCATCTAAAAAGGGGGCAGCATGGGGTGGGGAGGTTGGTGCTTTTTGCACAAGACACATCATAATAATATTGAAAAAATGAACAAATAACTGGATCAAACAAAATTATGTTGTTATACAAAACTGTACAGTGTTATTTGATCATTCTCAGTTTGGATGGAATATTTATTGGTTAGTTAAATTAGGATGCCATCTGGACTTTAAGCTTAGAATCCCATTTTATATGTACTACAATAATTTAATTTAATGTAAATGTCATTTATTCATCTGTATTGTGCAGTTATAATAAATATTTTCAGGCAGGAATATGTACCACATATTCAACATTAAAATACAGGATCAGGCTGGTGTCAGTAGGCTAAAACAAAACTGCACTGCTTGCACTAAGTGACGTACTTTAACCTACAGTAGATGGAGATTTTAACAAGCTGTATTTATTTGACTTGCTTGTTATCGTGGAAACCAAAAAGAACTCCCTAACACATTATGAGAGTGTGTGTGTATGAAAGAACACACACACATACAGATGCACGAACACTCCCAGTTTCCTCTGAGAGCTGCAGTGGGCCTGCTGTTGTTTTGCGAGACTTGAGGGTTTTTGGGGAAAATAATGAGCTCATCGCTCTAGCCCCAAGGTACCGCTGGCAATTACCATGATCCATGCTTGCTCTCAGTGGGGCCCTTTCTTTCCTCTCAGGTTTTCCAGGACGGAGAGGGAAGACCTGTGCTGGGAGCAGACATTTCTTTTCTTCTGACATCTGGATTCATAGGGGTGGGGTGGGGTTGGGGTTGGGGGGGCACAAATTCAAAGCAAGGAGTCTGTTGCTAAATATGCCCACTTTATTCATGCAGCGGTAATGAAAATGGCCCTCATCCAAGAGGCACCAAACACGTCCTTGGAGCCGGAGTTTGGCGGCTTCAACAAATTAACAAAGACTCGAGCGTGAACCCAGTAAACAAGCGGGGGGATTAATTGCTCGTTCACGCTCCGAAGACCTGAACTTGCCTTGTGTTTGACGGATTGCAGGCAGATTTTTATTGAAAAGAATATTACTGAAATCTGCTCTATATTTCTTTCTGTCAGACATTTTGGGAACACCTTACACCTTGATAGATATGATCTAGCAATGATTTTTTTCACACAAAGCACTTAGAGACAGACATGAGAGGGACCTCAAGTTCCATCAATGTGCAGCATCCAATGGCAGCCAAGTCCACACCAGAGTACTCGCCACATATTAGGTATTAGGCCAAGAGGTGAGGAGAGACTCAGCCAGCTTTTGAAGAAATGGGAATTTTAGTCAGGACATCAGGGTAACACACCTACTCTTTTAGAGGAAATGTGCAGGCGTTGTATCCTGACCTCAGAGAACGGAAAGACAGATATATAAAGTAAAGTGTCCTCATCACTGCACTGCAGCATTGGGATCTACACAGAACACAGGAAAAGAGCCTTGACCAACACCACCTCCGGCAACCACACAAGCTTTTCCTTGGAAGTCTCCCATCCAAGTGCTAACCAGATCCAGATCGGCTTCGCTTCAGTGGATTTGCATGCTATTTTGTGCTGGTTATCTAAAGCTTGATTTAGTTTAGACTACTAATGTAAAACAGTCATTTACTAATAATTTGGGTCTATTTCACAACTCTCAGCTTTGTGTCCATCAAAATAGCTATTGTCAAAAGCATATATTAAAAACTTTTCACTCAAAGGTCACACAGCTGAAAGGTTCTTGAGTGCTGATGAGTTCTGACATCACAACAAGGTTATAAAATGTGTGGGAAATGGCCTTAGTCCCTAGGTAGACCTTTTGTCAGATGGTCTGTGTTGCCCACATCTAACCCAGTTTTCATAGTGTGATGTACACCAACATGACCATTTATTAAAATAGTTTCAGTATAACAGACAATCCAACTGTTTGAGGCCAGTAAAAGGAGGCCAGTTGTATATACCTGTTATGGTTGGCAGATGCAACTCACTGGTCACTGCCTGTCAACTCCAGTTATGTCCAGTGGTGGACAGTAGCACGGAGTGAGCGCCTTAGGCAGTGTTGACTAAATGCAGTTGTGTGACATGCTGTCTACACCGTCCTCGTGATAGCTGCACATGCTCGCTCCTACTGTTAAGTGAGCCTGACATCATATATAATTGACACTTTTTCATCTCTGGCTTCAGGCACGGTTGGAGCCTTTTTTACAGTATCATTTCCATCTTGATTCCTCTGTGACCTCTCCAGCTCTGGAAGACCATGCAAACAAGATGCATTTTCACTCTACATGGTTACATGTACTCCTTTGAACATCTGAGTTCAGTCCAGCTGGAGAACTTTGCTTTGGTCTGTTGAAGCAGGTTTAAGTAGAGTTTAAATACAGTGGTCATCTTGGATGTGTAAGTCAGAGTCAGTTGTTAATGAGCTTTGAGTCATTTAGTCTAAATGTAATATTACATAATATTATATACTTTTGAAACATATATTAACATAGTGTTTGGCCAATTTATGAGCTTGATTTATAAGAAGGGTCTGTCTGCAGACCTCTTTGTAGGTTCACTATAGAGGTGTACCTTTTGGACTCTTTGGACCATTTGTCAGCTACACATCAGCTCCTTACATAACTTGTCAGTTTCTGACCACAGGACTAGATGCTGAACACATTTCACTTATGTGGTGGCTCATTCTCAACACAGCAGTGACAATGATTTGGTGATGCTGTGGTGCTAGTACAAGTGTGTCAGTTTAAATCACATGTTTGTCACTATAAAGTTCAGAATTGTCACCCAGCCAAAAGCTGACCAGTGATGAAGGTGTAATTGATGGCTGCCACAATGACAGTTTTACTAGTGTAAAGATAATAATTAATTAAAATAATATATTTTATTTATAAAATAAATAATTAAAAATATTAATAATAATAATAATAATAATAATAATAATAATAATAATAATAATAATGTCATTTCAGTTTTGCACATCAGTGAGGTTCTACCAAGAGTTTGGAGACTGTGACTGAAGGTATAATGAGAAATAAAGAAAATATCTGTAACTTCATTTTTTTTCCTTGAGAAACTGGCAGGTACATCACACACACACACACACACACACACACACACACACACACACACACACACACACACACACACACACACACACACACACACACTTCTGCTTGCTGATCTCACAGGCGATCCCTTATTAGATTCAATATCATCACTAGAGCAATAAAGAAAAGGGTGTTTTTCATTCCTCTGCGAACTTATTAACAAGCTTACTTTATCCTTTAAGGCTCCCACTTAATTGCATTTGGAGGGGAATGGGAGCTGGGCTTGAATGCCTAATGAGGAGTTTTGATTAAGACAAAGGGTATGTTTCATACTACATCTTTTATTTATAGTTCATTTTTATGATATTAGTCACAAATACCAAATCTTTCTCACTTTTACATACAATAGTTTTTTTTTCCTTGCTACAAGCAGGAATGACAGATGAACAACTGTACATGGTCCATCAGCACTTATGGCCAATGGACTCTGCTGGTGTAAGATCCCATCAGCATTCGTAGCTTAAGATGATTGATGACACAGGCTGACAAAAGCTCTACAGCCTGTTGGAAAATGACCATTTATAAGCATTATAAGTGTTGTGTTTGTGCTTAGTGGTGAATAGAGAGGACAGAGCAATGGCAGTTAATCCTAAGAGGTTTTACTTTACTGCCCAAATGTAATTATCTAGGCGGGGGCAGCCGTGGTGTGTTGATTAGGGAGTCTTGTGACTGGAAGATCGCCGGTTCAATCCCTGGGCAAATCATGACTGAAGTGCCCTTGAGCAAGGCACCTACCTCCCAACTGCTCCGTGGGCACCATCGATAGGGCTGCCCACCACTTTGGGCACATGTTCTCACAGCCTAGTGTGTTCACAAGTGTGTGTGTTTCACTGGTTAAATGTGGAGGTCAAATTCCGTTGTGTGCAATTGCATTGGCAAAAAATAAATTGAATTAAATATATACAGTGTGTGTGTGTGTGTATATATATATATATATATATATATATATATATATATATATATATATATATATATATACAGTACATACATACATACTGTACATACAGTATCTCACAAAAGTGAGTACACCTCATTGCTGCACATATGTTATTATATATTTTCATAGGACAACACTATAAACATGAAACTTGTATATAACTGAGAGTAGTCAGTGTACAGCTTGTATAACAGTATAGATTTACTGTCTTCTGAACAGAACTCAACACACAGCCATTAATGTGAGTACACCTCACACTGAACATGTCCAAATTGTGCCCATAGTGTTATTGTCCCTCCCTGATGTCATGTGACTCGTTACAGTTACAAGGTTGCAGGTGTGAATGGGGAGCAGGGCTGTTAAATATGCTGCTTTGGGTACATTTCTCTTTCACTTTCTACTGAATATTCAACATGGCACATTATGGCAAAGAACTCTCTGAGGACGTGAGACACAGAAATGTTGCTCTCAAGAAAGATGATGCCAGGGTTGACCAAAGAAGTTGAGTCCATGTGTTCAGCATTATAACTAGAGGTTAGCTTCAAGAAAGAGACGCATGAGTGCTTCCAGCATTGTCGTAGAGGTTTAAGAAGTAGGAGGTCAGCCTGTCAGTGCTCAGACCATACACCACCCACTGTATCAACTCAGTCTGCAAGGTTGTTCCAGTAGGAAGCCTCTTCTGAACCTGACGCACATGAAAGCCCACAAAAGGTTCACTGAAGACAAGCAGTCCAAGAGTTTGAATTACTGGAACATTGTCCTGTGATCTGACCAGACCAAGATAAAATTGTGTGGCTCATATAGTGTCCAGCATGTGTGGCATATTATCTACAGTCAAGCATGGTGGTGGAAGTATTACGATCTGGGGCTGCATGAGTGCTGCCAGCATGAGGGAGCTGCAGTTAATTGTGGAAAACATGAATTCCGTATGGCAGTTTTCCAACATAATAACGACCCCAAACACACTTCCAAGGTGACAACTGCCTTGCTGAGGAAGCTGAAGGTAAAAGTGATGGTGTCCTCAAGCAGAAGATGGAGGAATTCAAGGTGTCTAACATCCACCAGCCCAGTGATGTCATTATGGAGGAGTGGATAAGGAGTCCAGTAGCAGCCTGTGAGGCTCTGGTGAATTCTATGCCCAAGAGGGTTAAAGCAGTGATGGATAATAATGGTGTTCACACAAAATATTGACACAATGGGCACAATTTGAACATGTTCACTGTGAGGTGTACTCACATTAATGGCTGTGTGTTGAGTTCTGTTCAGAAGACAGTAAATCTATACTGATATACAAGCTGTACACTGACTACTCTCAGTTATATACAAGTTTCATGTTTATAGTGTTGTCCTATGAAAATATATAATAACATATGTGCAGAAATGTGAGGAGTGTACTACTTTTGTGAGATACTGTTTTTTTTTCTCAGAGAGAGAAGTATTTAACATTTTTTGAAAACTGTTGTTAATTGAGTTTTCCAAGGGTTGAGTTATAGACACCACCCCTCCAGCTACCCCTGATAAGGTCTTGAAATGGCCCCCCACTGGTCTAACCACAGTCTCCTTCGAGTCTCCAGAGGTCCAGACTGGGACCATACGCTGTGACTCACACACCCTTCATCTACACGTCTGCTTACTAAGGCCATTCCCCTTCACTGTATGAAGCTGTAATGTAAATTATGTGTACCAATGGTTCTGATTAAATACTGGCTCTGAACACTCTGAGAACTCTGACTGTGAGGATTGTGCTAGTGTTTGGGCCCCTTGTTGTGGCCAGTGCTGTATTTGGCTAATTGCGCTGACGTAACCGTTGGTGTGCTAAACTCACACTGGTGTGTAGAAGTCACAAAGGTGGTTTTTTCCACCACAGAGTAATTACCCGTCAATTAAGACGTAAGTTATGTTATGTTACTGATGCCAGAGGAGTGCTGGCCAATTACAGAGTCTGGTGATATCACTGGTAAACTATACGCTTGACAAGCCATGCCTATTCTTAATGCATGGAGTCATTTTGGATGTCCAGGGGTTATCAGTGATGCATAGCTAATCTTTGTATTTCTAAAGTCTAATCAAAGATAGGTACAGTTAGAAACTGTCTGCTACCACTGTTGATGCTGTGTAGTTTACATTTTGACCTTCAGTACACATTAAAGTATATCACATCTATATAAGATGAACATGGTTTGAGGCCTCCAGTAGGTCCAAACTTTAGACTCCAAACATGTCTTGGCTGATTAACTACACTGGATGTACGGAGAAAACTGGGTAGATTTGATTTCTCGAAGAACTAAAACCTGTCTTCTCTTTTTTCAAGCATTTTCTATGATGTATAGCAATCCTGGTACACTCAGAGTCTAACTGATGATCCACTTCTGCTTTCTCCCCTTAGAAACTGCTTTTTTTGGCGAGAAGTACTAGATCCACATTCATCACTAGTGGGCAGGCCTCGGGAAAAGCAGAGGTATATTGCAGGACGACTGAAGTCCAGCATCAGCAAAGAGGAGCAGGAGGAGCTTCGCCCCATAGGCAGTGGACCCAGGGCTTGACCTCGGCCTAACCCCTCTGACTCCATTACCACTCGTGTTGCTACAGGGTGCTGAGCCATGGTGAACACTGACCCCTACCTTATTTTAAGAGGTGGCCTCTAACCCCCCTCTCCCCAACTCCTGTACTCTGGCTGTTTCATCCACTTTCAGTTTGGAAGAGAAAAAAAGGTGCAGGTGAATGGTTTTCTTTCTTTTTCAAGCTCTGCCAGGCAAAAAAAGAAAGGATGGAAGTCAAGTATCTTGCTTCAGCAAAAAAAGAAAGGCACACAGACAATTTAACTCATTTGTTTTATATATGAAACATTTATATGTTTATTATAATTGTTTACAATATATATTCATACAGTTTTTTTATATTTTTTTCTGTGGTCAAATGTTCTGTTGATTTTCTCAGTGAAAAGTCACAGGTAAGTTCACCTCTCCAAAGAAAAAACATCTTCATATTTTAATGATGTTTCTATTTATTTTCTGAATTTAATACTTAAAAAATAAGACATAGTATTTAAGGTGCCATAACTTTTGCACAGGCCATGTTCTCCAAAATACTGTGATCAGTAAATAGAGTAACTGCACAGCAAATCTGCCAGTGTTAAATCAACACTAATAGAGTTAAATTAACACTGAGTGTGTCAAAATGTAACACTCTCAGTGTTAGTTTAACTCTATTAGTGTTGATATAACACTGGCAGATTTACTATGTGTGCCTTAAAATGTCCAAAAGTTTGTTCTCTGTAGAAGATGGGCTCCCTTATTTACACTTAAAACATCAATAAATACATGAAGTTTAACCAGAGGGACTCAAAGTTCTATCCAAGGCTGTATATACATTACATTTTCATTTACATCAGACATCTGTTCTGAGCGCTACAGTGTTAATTCCGGACACATCTGCAAGCAGTAAATTCACACTGGAACTGAAGTCTCTGAATCTGCTTTGAATTATCTGATGATTAACAAATGATCAAATTTCAGTGAGCTTTCCAAATCCCCAAATCCTTAAACCACCCTCTAAAATCATTTATTAACAAAAACAAAAACAAAAACACCACCTTCTAACAGGTTCTATTGAGCTCTGTACATCTCTATTTTTTCTGCCCTGAATCAATTGTTTTCTCTGTTTCAGCTGTTTTTTTTTTCTTTTGTAAATCAATTTCAGCTCCAGGCTAGTCTTCCTTATAGGCAAGATGCTTTGATTCAGGCTCCCACCACAGCTTGGCGGAGGAGCGCAAGCAGCCTTGAGCTCTTTGAGGGATTTATTACCCCCCCAAGTCTGAGCTTACCCGACTCCAACACAGACTCTATCTGCCGCCCTCCATGGGACCACTGAAGATGTGAAGTTCTAAACTTTGACTCAATTCAGTGGGAATACGGTCAAAGCACCAGCACTGCCTTCCAAAGCAGACACACCTGCAGGCCCCATGTCCCTCCAAACCCCGATCAGAATGGTTCAATGAAATGATGTCTAGCACATTCCATTTGTTCTTCTGAAAGACAACCTTGGAAATTTTAAATGGGATGAATAAAAGTTTCAGCAAACTATATGTGTGTTTAGTTTGTTCAGTCGCTGGGAGCAGTTTATGGTCTGAGAACATCTTTTTTTGCTCTGTCACCTGCTGGATGTTCTGGTACCTTGAGAGCTCAGATGATGTCTTTGTTCTCACTGATCCTAAACCTGCTCATCAGTGAGTAGATTCAAGCTAGTGGGTTTTGCTAATTTTATAACCAGATCCATTCAATGTAGTCATAATTACAAACTGTGCAAAGTTTCAACCAACGTGTACTTAGTTAGTGTAAAGGTTCTATTTGTTTTACGCCGAGACAGAACAATGTGACTCCAGAAATGATCCACAGTACCAGTGGCTCTCAATGACTCTAAATCCTCTTATCCCATGTAAAATAGCACCACCCATTGGCAGATTAGTGTACTGCATGACTCATCCGCTTTATCACACTCATCGTCCACTTTATCACAGGACCCTACCTTGTGCTTCCACACTCTGGCCACCTAATGATGTCAACTTAAAGTAGAGGTCAACTATATTAGTGTACCATTACAGTCTGTAATCGCACTCTAAAAGCACTCTAATTACAGGCTGTAATTGTACTGTACAGTTGTGCAGTATGGTAGTGCGTCACAATTGTGTGTGAACATCAAGCACTCCAAGGGTTTTTACACATGTCTGTGTCATTGATATAAAAATATCCAGACAAAAGCAGCTCTACGGTCAGAAATTGACCAATCATGAAAGACCAGAGGATGGCTAACACAAACTGTACATCAACAGAATTAAATGTAGACCAGAACATTATAAGAGGCTGATGAGTGTAGTTTCATATCAGCAATGTAGAGGAATAAACATATTTACATTGTAAAGAACAAACTGTTGAATGAATGTAATTGTATTGATTGACTATTCAGATTACAAGTCAAGACTAATAGGCTGTAGATCTACTGGAGCTCTACCTTCCTACAGATGTCCACCCTAATTATTGCCTTCAGAAGCCTGACTGAGGTGTGTTAGATCTGAGTTTGAGTGAAAACTACATGAAGGAAGATGTCCAGGTGCAGGGTTAGTGATCACATTCAGAAACAGGTTAGAAGTACAGATCTTTAACTGAAGCTGTCACTTAAATATGATTTAATGTGGCTTTTTTAGTTCAGACTGCAGACAGTCTTCTCTGCAGATATACTGAATATCAACCAATCAGGTATGAAAAAAAACAATAGATATATATTGTACTTATACTGAGCAGAATCAAAAAGAATCACTGTGGTGGTTTGGGACAGACTGTAATGGTGCTTTATTAACTTGTTAACAGGGAAACTCCTGAGAAGAACGTTTTAATAACTCTCACTTTGAACCTCTGGGTGTTTCAGCACTTTTTCCTACACCTGTTTAACTGCCTCATAAAGATGCCCATGTGTTGGCAAACGTAAATTCCCCTCCCACCGAATTACGGGCTCATGTTAAATCTTTATTAACCCATTAAAACTAGCTACTTGGCCGTAATTATAAATGAACCAAAAAAGAGCACATTAGTATTTGTTTGTATGGAGATCCATGGAAACATTGCTTGTGAGGTTTTGCTTTTGCTTTTATACGAAAAAGTTTTTTCTCTGTATTTTTACCAAACTTTCCTTGTTTTTTTTTTTTTTTTTTTAATGGAAGGGTTTGATAAATTGTATTTGTTCACAAAGTTTCAAGACATAATGTTCACATAAATATTGAAAGTCATCTGCAGAAATAGCCCATTAAGATTTCCCTGTTTTCACAATGTGACAGAAACCAATGCATTTACATATACTCATCTATTCTGCCTATAGGACGTTAGACCATTCATTTCACATCCAGGACTTTCAGACTGTTTTTTTTTTTTTTTTTGCACAAGGTGCAATATAGGGCAGCCAATAAGAATAGAGATTATTTACATAAATATGTCTTAAAGGCACAGTTACAAAAACAGCCTGTTTTATGTTGACATTAAGGGTGGTTATTTAAAATATGACTTTTAAATATATAAAGCCACACAAGTGTCATAAGTGGGCTTCAAAGAAAAGAGAATTACAGGATATGGAGCCTTTCAAGTGACTTTTTTCGCGCATAGACTTATGAGCTGAAAAATAAAAAATATAATATAAAAGTGATAAAGTGAGTAAGAACATGTTATGCTTGGTGCATGGAGAGCATGGAGCTGCATAGCCATACAGGTCACATTTTGTGATATTAATGTTTTGGTTCTTCATTGTATAGTTTTGTTGTACCAGTGAGCCAAAATAAAATTATTCTTAGATCTGGACATGCTCAAATCATTTTGTAATGGCTAGGCCACACCTGGTCTTTCAGCATGTTGAGTTTGACTTTTTCTTTCCAGTGTATCAGCATGGAAGCAGGTGTTGAGGAAGAGACATCCCTTTCTACACCACTACAGTCACTCAGCACTGCAGGCAGCTCAGGAAAAAACACAGATTAGCATTAGACTTATATCAAAAGATGATGCTGCTGAGTTTGAGGACCATGTGTCTACAGGTGTGTATGTAGCTCTTTGTGTGAAACAGATGTCCCCAGGATGATGAAAATGTGCACATTTTACTTTTGTTGGGACATTTGGCTACCCCCGATACCACCCCCAACATTACTTTTTACCTCTTAATGGTTCACCATTATTTTTGGATTCTCCACTTGACCTGCTTGCTTAAATCTTAGGTTTTTATAAAACCCTGTATGTACCCAGAAATATTTTTTCATACTGCACAGCACTGAAGGGACTATGCAAGTTTATCTTGCAACTCAGATTTGTGCCACAAGAGGTCACTCTTCTTCAGGACAAAAACTGACAGCTTACTTCTATTTGTTTGGGATTTATTCGAACATCAGTAAAGCTCACAGTTCAACAATTCAAAGTCTTTTCAACCTTTTACCCCAACATTTATAAATGTTCATTCCAAAACGTTATGGTATGAGCTTAATTTGGCAAAAAACCTAAATGACAAATTGAGTAGAAAGAAAGTAATGAATTTGTGAATGTAAGAAATCAATGCAGGACTTGGTCCAGACTGATATTTTTTTGGTCCTGATGTTGCGGTTAGTGTTGATATAGAAGCATTAATGTAGAAGCATTTGCACAGAGAAGAAGATGAAAATACCCCACATTGTAAAAGATACAGCACAGGTCTGTACTATCTAAATGTTCCCTTAAGTGTACAACGTGGTCTTAAAGGTGTAATTGTGCATTTGAAATGTTTCATTACATTCACTTTTCAGGTGAAAAATAGCAAATTTTTAGCAGAGACAATAAAATAACTGTACAAGTCTAAAGACAGGACAGAGTAAAAGGAGCCAGTGCAGCTTAAAATACATTCAGCACAACTTGCTACAATTATTTTTCCCAGCTAGAGATAATGAAGACGTACACTTTAGGGTACCACCCCTGTCACAGGAAAGGTTGTACAGAAGAACATGAAAACACCCTATAAAGACAGGAATACATACTTGTGTATATTCTGGCAGAAAACCATAGTCTTAACATTTGTCTGTGTGCCTGCCTGCCTGCCTTTCTGTCTAGACTATTATAGCCATGGGCAAAGCACATGTAAGTAGCACACAAACACAGTTACCTAATACATGTAAATGTATGAGCTGGCTGCCTGAATCACACATTTTTATAGTTTGTGTCCTTTAGATGATATCTGTCTGTGTATCCGTCTACGTGCCCATCTGTCTGTCTCTGACTGCCACCTTCTGACAGACATAATGTTCCCAGGTGGCTGACTGGGAGCATTTTGATAACGGTTTGTCTAGCAAGTGGTAAAGAAGATACACTTTGTGAAAAATGAATTTGCCAGTATTTGACAGAGAATTTACTATAATTATATTTGGATATTTTTATCCATTCAGGTTGGAAAGCATATTGGTTCATATAACATACATGTAGTTACTCTGAAAAACATACTATTTCCACAATTCACCTAATCTATACATCTCAGATGTGGTCAATCAGCCAAAATATATATGGAGTACTTATTTTTTTGTCCATTTATAGTTTACAACTGGAGCCATGAGGCTAACACTAGAACTCAATAGTCACCTAAATAATTTGGTTGTTCCTTTAAAAATACATTAACAAAACTTTTCTCAATCTGCTCAATCTCAATCTTAATTAAGATTGCACAGACTAGTCAATGTCTTTTAGAATGTACTGTGCTTTTAAAAACTAAACATTTGGACAACGTCTCTTACTTTTTTGTATAGTTTTTAAGTAAAATGTTACTCAGATACTCACAATTTTTCCTATGGTCTTAATTAGCTTGTTAAGAGTGACTTGTTCACAATCATCATTCAGCAGAAAATGAAAATAATTGATCCCCACAAAACAGCAGAAAGCTATAAGAAGATAGCATTTTCAGGTAGCTGTTTCCTTGGTTGCTAATGTAAATAACAAATGAGGTCAAGAAATCAAAAACAAAAACAAGGTCAAGTTGAGACACCAGCACAAAAATGCTTAGAAAAAAACATCACCACAAAATTCAGTGTCCGAAGTCTGGAAACAACTCCTGTGGATTGAAGAAGTTAAAACATAACTTGTTTAACTGTAGTGAGCAAAGTATTAGTAAAAATACTTGGAGAAAAAATGACTTTTTACATTTTGAAACAACAAAAATTGAAAAAAATAAGGTTGTAAAAGAAAAAAGTAATCTTGCTTAAATAAATATTTAACTGTATGCCTTTTAGTCATAATTTACTCACTTAGCTACTAATAGTAAAATAATTGTTTGCATTTAACACATTTATTTTTATAGCATTTAGCAAATGCTTGTATCCAGAGTGGCTTTGGTGATATAAGTGCTTTGTTACTGACTATATAGTATTCACTGCCAGTGCAAATATCAGATCAAATACCCTTAAACAAAAATACCACCAGAGTCAAGAGTCAATGCTCAAAGCTGATAGAAGGTATGAAGTCTTTCCTCAGCATGTTAAGACAGCAAGAGACTGATATTTGGACTGCCCGTGGAAATCCATTCCCCCATCTGGGTGCCAGGACAGAGAAAAAGTCTTGATGCTTGTCTTCCATGCATCTTAAAGTAGGGTCAAGCCAAGCCATACTTGATGCATGAGTGGCTTGTGAAACAGGCCAAGTTTTGAACATTACCATCAAGCTGAAGTTGAAGACAAGCTGTGCTGCAGCATTCAGGATCAGTTACAAGGCCTTGGTGGCATGCATAGGAGGACCCATTAGCTGTAGTTAAGCCTGGAGCTGAAAAGAGACTGAATAAGCACCTGGGTGGCCTTTCTAGAGTGAAATTCTCCATATGTTGAAAAGGGGAACCTACATAACTGAGTCAAGTTTGCAACATGAGCTGAGAACAATTGCTCATCGCCCTTGAGAACACAACATTGTTGAGCATTATTGACCAAGAGCTCTAGGAATGTAGAGCAGTCTGGTCTTGCTGGGATTCACCTTTAGGTTTTGGCCTCACAATGTTATCCTCCCAGCTCTAGTTTTACACTAAAACTATAAAAATATCTGACTGAGTACCAATCTGGGGTAAGTGGGAAAATATGTAAATTTTTGAGTGAACTATTCATATCAATTCAATATTTACAATATCATTTGGAACCTAATGGAACAACCTTCAAACTACTTGAAACATATTTTTCCATAGGTTTTGGGTTTCCATAGGTTTTTCATAGGGCAGTACATACTATTCATTATACAGATCTTTGACTATTTCCATGCTAGTGCCAATCTGGCCCACCAAAGAAAACACAGAAAAGCCTATGAAGCTGTATGTACAGTGCTTCATTTGAAGCTGCACTCAGATTAACAGTCTTCCTCCAGGTGTTTATGGGTGGATGCCTGGCTCCTCACTTGTTAAAAACCAATGGTATGTTTACTTTACATAGCAAGAGGAGGGATAGAATAGAGGCTTTTACTCTACTGAGATTAGACCTTTTTTACTTTAATAACAGAAAACAGAGTACTCATATTTTTCTATCCTACACAGTAAATATGCCAGTGTTAAATCAACACTGTTAGAGTTAAATTAACACTGATGGTGTCAAAATTTAACACTCCCAGTGTTAATTTAACTCTAATAGTGTTGATTTAACACTGGCATATTTACTGTGTAGCTATTCTTCAGACATGAGCACTGCTTTAAAAAGCAGCTAAATAGCACATTTATAGCATAATCACTCATAATAGATGTATTGATATTAACAGTTAGTTACCTTATCACGTAGAAGAAACCTAATTCAGAACTCTAATAAATAATATCTGCTCAACAGCGATCCTGTGGTCAGAAACTAAATAACTCCATTTAGTTCAACATGGCAACCCAGTGCTCTTTCTAATTTGAACAAACCCAGCATGGATATTTCAACCCTCTGCTGAGTTAATTATTTGACCCATGTGCTAGGTTGAGGGTTACCTACCCAACTGTTGAAAAAAATTACTGAAAAATGTTATATATATATATATATATATATATATATTAGTAATTTATTTTTATATATCTAGACTAAACCTACTAGTGAATCTCTAACATTGGTGAGTGAAAACAAATATATTTATGTTAACTAGCTGGTTAAGGCTAATCTTTTCACAAATGCCACACATGGCAACCAGACAAATATGGTAAATATGAATAATTTACTTAAACTTAGTAAGTATTTAAAATAATGCGTATGTAACTCAGTTTAGCCATCTTTAGCCTAGGTTCTCCACATGCTATGAGTTGGAAAAATGATCCATAGCTTGGGTGGTTTAACACCCATCACAGTGAAGACACTAACCTGACAGCTAAACTAACCAGCACTGTGGAAATACTCCAACATAAAACATCTCAGCAGTTTTTAAAGAGCACATATATAGTGGATATATAAGGCAGGTGTAACTCATGGCCAGTGAGTGAACATAGAAGGTAGATGGTGAGCATACAGAGGCACAAATGGAGATCAGAGTGTCTAGCTTTAGTGTTAATATGGTGGAAACATCTGCAGGAGCAGCAGCCACAGTGCCAAGCTGACCTTGTGTGGAATTTTAATCCTTTCACAGGTTGTAGGAGGTCAGGAGGTGGACTCTGGCGCTCTCAAAGCAAAGAAATGAAACAGAACACAGAGGCTGACTGTAAGGGCTCTGGGATGTCTGCTTTCCCACCTCTCCCATGTGCTGATATATTTCTTCGCACCACATCTGGCAAAACACAGGAGTGCGTACTTGTGTGTTTATTTTAACGGGAGGCAGATTTTAATGGGAATTCGCTTCACTGAGCCTCAGCGGGAGTATCAAGGGAAGCGTTGTCATCCTGTGTGATGTGTTACAATGTGCATAATCTTTACAGGTAGTGTATGGCAAACACGCTGAATGTTTTTCATCAGATGACCATATGTGACATCAAAGAGGCACACTTGGGCTATTTATAATTTATCCAGGAAGGATGTGGTTTTCATGATCCTTTTTTTACAGCAAAACTGCAGTTAGAAACCGGCTGCTGTTATTATATTGGTTCAGGTTATACAAAATTCAGTACATCCAAAATTCAGTACATCCATATGAAACCAGTGGAGGCTACTGATTAGTCCTGTTGGGTCAGTTCCCGTCACAAGTTAAAAGATTTGTGCTTTTCTGATTGTTTACAATATGTAATATTTTTACTTCTACTTAAGTATATTAGTGAGAAAAGAAAATACAATCAAAATAATAATTAATAATAATAATAATAATAATAATAATAATAATAATAATAAATAAATGGTTCAAAAAAGTGAAAAGTAGCAGCTCTTTAGCTTTAGTTTCTATGCTTCCTGAATGTCCCGCAAGGGATTAATAAAGTATCTATCTATCTATCTATCTATCTATCTATCTATCTATCTATCTATCTTATACTGTAGATGAGGGATGTCTATCTATCTTATACTGTAGATGAGGGATGTACTGAGAAGATGTGTGTATGTATGAATGAATGAATGAATGTATGTATGCCCAGATATGGTTGGCACTCTGTCCTGGGTGATACCCCTAGTGCTCAATGCAGTCCTCCAGGTGGACGGTCGCTTCTGGTTGAGAGTACGCTGTGCGCGATTGGCTGCCGCTTCTCATCAGTGTGTGTAAATGGAGTGTGTTGTTTGTAAAGCGTCCTTGGGTGTCTAGAAAGGCGCTATATAAGTATAATGTGTATGTATGTATGTAAGATTTTTAGAATAAAAATGCAGTTAAATTTTATAAAACTTGAAAATTGGGGTCATTGAACAGCACTTTCCCCGTCCTAAAAATCCACAGCCCTTGAACAAGGTACCTAAGCCCCAACTGCTCCCTGGGTCCTATAACTGATGGGCTTCCCACTTTTCCAAGCATGTGTGTGCTCACTAGTGTGTGTGTGTGTGTGTGTGTGTGTGTGTGTGTGTTCACTACCCAGATGGGATAATGGTGGTGGTCAAGTTTGACAAGTTTGCTTCTGTGTCCCAGGTTCAGGCCAAGTCAGGCATTGCCATTAGAGGAACAGGTAACAAGTAATAGAATATTATACCCCACTAGGTATCACTGTACATGCCTAATCATCACCTACTTAAAGTGACCTGAGTAAATGTCTCAAATGGGCTTGTTTATGTAGTTTCTGTCAGATAAACTGTTATATAGAGAAATGCTGTAAACTCAATACTGTAATAGCAGACAAACTGGAGGCTGAATTTTGTTTGTACTTTTCATATTTAAAGACAATACTTCAAATAACATGCACTTACTAACAGCTCCTCAGACCTGTTTTAACTCTCTGCCTCCTAATTTAAGGTTTGCACAGTCTGCTACGTATCTTTTTGAGCAGACATATGGTTAAATATGTTTTATTTGTTTTTAAAGTATTACATATATTAATATCTCTTATTTTATTTTTATTGTTCATGTTTCGAAAATTGAGTAAATTTGATTTGGTTTTAATGAAATACTGAAGAAATATTTTGACCATTTGTGCAGATTTCTCTGTAGCTGAACAGCACTGGAAGCACTGAGTCATTGTAACAGAGCTAAGACGTTAAGACGTGTGGTGTCTTAATGTGCTGGACTTCCTTTACAAGATGACAGATTCATAGTGCAGTGGTCCTTTCAAGGATGCCACATGTCAGTGTGTAATCGAGTGTGTGTTTGCATTAGCATTTATATGTGCACCTCTGAATATGTGTTAGTGTGTGAAGGTGAACCTGGATGTTGGAAGGGACAGACATACATGGGGAAAAGTGTGTGTGAGTGTGTGTGTGTGTGTGTGTGTTTATGGGTGTGTATATGGGTGGCCAAGGGAGCAGGCTGGCAGCAGCTGGCACTAACTCTCTGAACTCCATCATTAATAAATGATCACAGACTACCATCTGGAGAGGGCTCAGGCCCTGTGTATGTGTGCGTGTGTGTGGAGTGGTGAGTGCAGGGTTCAAACTGTGGACTTCCAGGATTTCTGTCCATGCATCTGCCTACTGAGGTCAGTCAGACAGAAAGGAAGGTTGGTTTAATTTTTAACCCGTCAATATCATAAACAATGTGATTTTTAAATACAAGATTTGAATCTAGTAGCCTATCTAATTTTACCAAAAATTAAAAATGTTTGCTTCACTGGCCAGTTCAGGTACTTCATATAAGGAGCTAATCTGTAAAAATGGCCCGTCTTGAATTGTACTGTCATAAATAAAAACACAATAACATGTGTACATATTCAACAGTTTAGCCCTGCTCACTCACTCCAAAGACATAATATGGAGAACATTTGAAAATAAGAAACATGTAAATTAAATGAAAATATTTTCTGCATATTTTAGTGCTCAGTTTCTAAAACCCCAACCTACTGATTGATTGATTAACAATTGATTGATTGCTTGATTGATTGAACTGTTAACTAAAATGCTGATAAGAGACTGTACAAACAAAATATTTATGTTTTGTCTGGTTAACTTAATACATGTTTAATATACATCCATTCCTGCATTTCAGTCCTGCAACACATAAAAAAAGTTAAAAATAGTAAAGCATTTACTCATTACCTCAGTAAATTATCTCATAATGTTGCAATTCTTTAAAAGACATTTGGGCACAAATGAAACTGTGTTAATCTTAATAACAACAGTTTTCCATTTCAAAATTCTCCAATATTCTCTATTGGGGACAGCTCAGGCTGCAAGTGGGCCAGTCTAGTGCCCATAACCTCTTCTTCCATAGGCATTCCTTTGTTATGTGTGCAGAATGTGGTTTTGCAGTGTCTTGTTGAAAAATGCATGGACATCCCTGGAAATGTTGCCCTGAAGGCAGCATATGTTGCTCTAAAATCTAAATGTACTTTTCTGCATTAATTTTAGCCAAATGTAAATGACCTTTGCCAAGGGCACTGACACAGCTGCATAGTAGAGCCTGGCTTTTGGACTTCTAGATGGTCTTTTTCATCTTTGGTCTGGGGAACACAACATTCATTTCTTTAAAAAAAATTACAGAGATGTTGACACCACTTCTGGGCATGATTAGTTTTAAGTGACATTTATAAATGTAACTCTGAACTGTAACTTGTCAAATGTTTGCTAAAGTAATCTCTTGCCCATGTGATTATATCAGCTATTGATGAATGACTGTTCTTCATGTAGTGCTGTCTGAGGGATCAGAGATCACAGGTGTTCAGTTTAGGCTTGTTCTCTTGTCCTTTACACACTGAAATTCCTCCAGATTCCTTGAACTGTTTAAAGATATGCACTGTAGAGAGAGAAATATACAAATCAATTCCAATTTTTCCATCCATCCATCCATCCATCCATCCAT
>BRDA01037643.1:0-10249 GCA_036984385.1 Crenuchus spilurus | reverse complement strand
AATAACCATCTGATTAACATCCTTCACCTCACAGGAACAAGACAAACTCCAGCACACAGTAAAGACAGTGGAGAGGATTGTCAGATGTAGTCTAGGAAACCTTCAGGACATTTATAACAGCAGGGTCAGGAAGTATGTTGTACTTTAACTGCTTTCACTCTGGACATCACCTCATCCAGCCTCTTACCTCTGGTAGAAGACTTAGATCCATCAAATGCAATACAGTCAGACATCTTACCATTCAGAGCCTTTCAATGCCACCCCTGAAAATCATGATGGTATAATGGTTTTTAATCAGATGAGCTTGTGAATATGACTCTCTGGTCACAGAATAGTGACATTTTACTGAAAGAGACTGACTTTTAAGCACGTTTTGGGGCAGTTTTTGACTATTCCAGAACAGGGAAAGCTGTCAGGACAACACTCTTGGATAGTAATCTAGGGTGACTAGATCCAAGATGATGAAAAAGAGGACACTTCAGTGTGGGGGTGAGGGTGGGGACATATAATGTATTACATGTTCAAATACAAAGACATTTCAAAAACGTACACTAGGCATATGGCTGATACTTATATGAAAATAGCTTTTTTGGCTCTTAATAACACTAACATGCAGAAAAAACACTGGTCTTAAAGGTTATTTGAACATCTTTGAATATTTCAAATATGCAAAAGCAAAATTATACATTCTAGGGTGAATGTCATGGAAATGTATATTTTTTGGGGGGGTTCTTTTAAATTCAAATAATTTACTTTGCACACCACCTTCCAATCAAAATACTGAATGGGCAGAAGGAATATTTTCACTGGTCCATGATTGTTGCCATCAGCTAGACACGCCACAGTAAGGAATATCGAAGTGCTTCTAGAGCAGGGGTCGGCAACCTTTAACACTCAAATAGCCATTTGGATTCCACATAAAAAAATATTGCTTTTTATGCTTGAACACAAATTTTATTAATAGTGCAGGTGGCGAGTTGTTGACCTCGACTGGGGACATCATTGGCCATTGAAAGGAATACTTTGAGGAAGTTCTCAATCCCACTTGCATGTCTTCAAGAGAAAAAGCAGTGTTTGGGGACCTTGGGGGTGACTCACTCATCACTCAGACTGAAGTGGCCAAGGTAGTCAAATAAACTCCTCAGTGGCAAGGCCTCGGGGGTGGATGAGATCCGCCCTGGGTTTCTCAAGGCTCTGCATGCTACAGGGCTGTCTTGGTTGACACATCTGTAACATCGTGTGGACATCAGGGGCAGTGCCCCTGGATTGGCAGATGGGTGTGGTAGTCCCTATTTTCAACAAAAGGGACTGGAGGGTGTATTCCAACTACAGGGGGATCACACTTCTCAGCCTCCCCGATAAAAGTGTATTCAGGGGTGCTGGAGAAGAAAGTCAGACTGATAGTTGAATCTCAGATTCAGGAGGAACAATGCATTGCCGGCAGTAAGTCAGACTGGTTTCCAGTTGAGGTTGGACTGCACCAGGGTTGCTCTTTGTCACCAATTCTGTTCATAATTTTTATGGGCAGAATGTCTTGGTGTAGCCAAGTGGTGGAAGGTGTCCAGTTTGGTGACCTCAGGATTTCATATCTGCATTTTGCAGATAATGTGATTCTATTGGCTTCATCAGACCAGGACTTCCAGCTCTCACTGGACCAGTTTGTAACTGAGTGTAAAGTGGCTGGGATGAAAATCAATTCCTCCAAATCCGAGACCATGGTACTCAGCCGGGAAAAGGTGGATTGCTTTCTCCAGATTGGGAGGGTGTCCTTGCCTCAAGTGGAGGAGTTTAAGTATCTCAGGGTCTTGTTCACAAGTGAGGGTAAGAGGAAGTGGGAGACTGACAGATGGATTGGTTCAGCAGCCACAGTGATGTGGGCTCTGTGCCGGTCTGTCTTGGTGATGAGAGTTGAGTCAGAAGGCAAAGCTCTCTGTTTACCGGTCCATTTACGTTCCAACCCTCACCTGGTCATGAGCTTTGGGTAATGACCAAAAGAACGAGATCGCGAATACAAGCAGCTGAAATGACCTTTCGTCATAATATGTCTGGGCTCTCCCTTAGAGATAGGGTGAAGAGTTCGGACATCCGGGAAGGGCTTGGAGTAGAGCCGCTGCTCCTCCACATCAAGAGGAGCCAGTTGAGGTAGTTCGGGCACCTGGTTTGGATGCCTCCTGGGCGCCTCTCGTGTGAGGGGTTCTGGGCATGTCCAGTTGGGAGGAGACCCCGTGGGAGACCTAGGACAAGCTGGAGAGATTATATCTCTCAGCTGGCCTGGAAACACCTTGGAATCCTCCCATATGAGCTGGAAGAGGTGGTTGGGGAGAGGGACGTCTAGTCTTCTTTGCTTGGGTTGTTACCCCTGCAACCTGGACACAGATAAGCAGAAGATGATGGATGGATGGATGGATGGATGTTATCTCTGATACTCACTTATACACTGCTGTTACATTTTTTGCATAGCTTTTAACTGCTGTTTTAATCACTGTTTTATTGTCTGCTTTAATTACTGCTCAAACTGTATTTATTGAACTAACTGAAGTAATAATATTGTATTTAACATTAAATGAAATAAACATCCAGTAATTTAAGTTTGGTGTAGTCACAAACAAAACATGAATAATCATCATGGTTCCATAACAAGATGAGCACTTGAACACAACTGCCTGTTAGCACTTTAGCTTAGCCTTAAAGTTAATTTAGAACCATCCTTTAACTCATAGCTCAGTTTCATTACATTTTCACTAATTTTCAAACATTCATAAACAACCATTTTGAAATCTCATGTATTTTGGTTTTATATACATAATCTGTTTCTCTCTTAGCACTGAACTCTTCTTATTTTAGTTTTTAGTGACAAAAAAACCCTCTCTATCTGGTCCATGGTTGTCATTGATTCACATCCAACATTTTGGATATATATCATAACGATCCACTTAAATTAACCAAATAAAAACACTAACTTGAGGCGTTTTGTTACCTTTCACTCTAAGCACTCATTATACATTACTACTACATCCAAACCTGCCTCCATCCAGGTTGGTACAGTCCTTACAGAAATGTATTCTGTGGATACTGTTGTTTTACCCCATCCTTCAGTGAAACCTGCTGATTCTTTTGACTCAGAACTTTTTAACTTTGGTGACTCACCTGTTCCCGAAGAATGGAGGAAAAGGCTTTGTCAGGCACTAAATGCAAGATAAAAAGTTTTCTCACTACATGAATGGGATGTTGGATTGGCTTCAGGAGTAGAACATCATATCAGATTGAGTGACTCTACACCCTTTAGAGAGAGATCCCATCGGTTAGCTCCAGCTGATGTTGATGATGTGAGGCGACACATATAGCAGTTGCTTGCTGCTGGCATTGTGAAAGAATCACAGTCTCCTTATGCTTCACCCATAGTAGTGGTTCGTAAGAGGAATGGTTCCATCAGAATGTGCACAGACTACCGCACTCTTAAAAGTCGGACCATCCCAGACCAATACACTATGCCTAGAATTGATGAGGCATTGGATTGTTTAACAGGCAGCAGGTGGTTTTCGGTCTTGGATCTGAGAAGTGGATATTATCAGATTGCTATGGCTGAAGCAGATAAGGAGAAGAATGCATTTAGCAGTCCTGATGGTTTCTATCAATTTGAAAGGATGCCACAAGGTATTACTGGAGCCCCCACCACCTTCCAGCGACTGATGGAAAAAGCAGTTGGTGATATGCATCTCCTGGAAGTCATAGTCTATCTAGACAATATTATTGTTTTTGGGAAAACACTAGAAGAGCACGAACAGCGCTTATTGAAAGTCCTTGATTGCCTACAGGAGGTTGGACTCGAATTGCCAATTTTGTCAACCCAAGGTCAAATATGTAGGTCACATTGTGTCTGAAGCAGGGATTGCCACAAACCCAGAAAAGGTGGAAGTGGTGAAACATTGGAAACAACCCACTGATCTCAAGAGCCTCAGGTCATTTCTTGGTTTCTGTGGCTACTATCGCAGATTCATTGCCAATTACTCCAGTATTGTTCATCCCCTCACTGAGCTTAGAAAAGGATATCCACCTGCTCAGAAAAGAGGAAAAACACAGGTCACCAATTCCAGTAAGACATATTTCAAAGTAACAGAATCATTTGGAGAGAGATGGGATCAGTTGTGTCAGGAAGCTTTCAAGACCATCATTGATCGCCTCATAAATGCCCCTGTACTGGCTTTTGCTGATCCCAGTAAGTCATATATTTTGCACACAGATGCTAGCACACGTGGGCACAAGAAATTTAGAACAATGATATCCAGCACACCAGTTAGAATTCTTACCTTTAAAATGGTCAGTAGTGGACAAGTTCCATTATTATTTGTATGGAGCTAAGTTTACTGTGAGGACGGACAATAATCCCCTCACGTATGTACTCACAACAGCTCAATTGAGTGCTACAGGACATTGTTGGCTTGCTGCTTTAGCCACCTACAACTTCACAATTCAGTACCGGCCTGGTCATCAAAATGTGGATGCTGATTTGCTATCCAGACAGTATGCTGCTGATGATCAGAAAGGCTGGACAGTCATTCCACCAGCAGGCATCAAAGCTCTGTATAAATGGGCTTGTGCCACAGAACACCCACATGTACCACAAAGGCTGGTGGATCAGGTTGGTGTTTCTCCAGAAGTTATTCCTGAAATTTATGCCCAGTAAGCCTCAGTGGAAGCACTCTTGACCAGATTAGCCCAAGAGAGTTTAAGATTGCTCAGGAATTAGATCCTGTCATTGGCCCTGTAAAGGTTGCAATTGAAGCTGGTAAAGTCCCAGTTCATACCAAAAATGACCCCCCTGATATTGCTTTGGTTTGTAGGGAAGCTTCCAAGCTACAGCTTAAAGATGGTTTATTGTACAGAGTCAGACAAATGGTATCTGGTAAAGAAATTAATCAATTAGTTTTACCTGAGAGATACCGTACAACAGTCCTAAGATCCCTTCATGATGAATGTGGACACATGGAAATAGACAGAACAACAGAGCTTCTCAAAGACAGGTTCTATTGGCCACATATAACAACTGAAGTGGAGCAGTACATCAAAACATGTGGAAGGTGCATTGCTAGAAAGACACTTCCCCATCATTCAGCCACACTGAATCAGATAACAAGTACTGGTCCATTAGATGTAGTCTGTATAGATTTCCTGCAGATTGAACCAGATAGCAAATGTGTTGGTTGTTACCGGCCATTTCACAAGATATGCCCAAGCATTTCGTACAAGAGACCAAAAGGCCATGACTGTTGCTAAAGTCCTGTGGGAAAAGTACTTTGTGCATTATGGTCTCCCAGGACATATCCATTCAGACCAAGGAAGAGACTTTGAGAGCCGGATCATTAAACAGCTCCTCTCTATCTTAGGAATCTGTAAATCTTGTACCTCTCCTTATCACCCTCAGGGAGATCCTCAACCGGAAAGATTCAACAGAACTCTTTTGTCCTTGTTGGGTACCCTGGAGGACGAAAAGAAATATCACTGGAGTCAGCACATTAGTCAATTGGTACATGCATATAACTGCACTAATGCTACAGGATACTCCTCATACTTCCTGATGTTTGGTAGAGAGGCAAGACTCCCACTGGAGATTTGTTTCAATACTATTATTGATGAAAAGCAAGGGGCTGACCATCTACAGTATGTTCACAAACTGAGACAAGAGCTCAAGAAGGCTTACAAGCTTACAATGGAGACAGCCGAAAAAAGTCACTTGCGAAACAAGTCTTGTTATGATCAGCATGTCCGAGGTCAACCCTTGGAAGAAGGAGACAGAGTCTTATTGAGGAATTTGGGTCTCATTGGGAAACACAAACTTCAAGATAGATGGAGATCAAACCCCTATGTTGTAGTCAAACAGTTACCTGTCTATGAAGTTAAACCAGAGAATGGATCTGGTAGTGTCAAGTTCCTTCACAGAGACCATCTTTTGCTGATTGTTATCTTGGGAGAATGCCAGAGTCCCCAGATAAGGTAATAAGAGTTGTCAAAACCCCTGAGGTAAGGTCACAACACACCAGGAAGCGACAAAACCAAAACCAATTTGAGACTGTTACTGGTAGTTCTTCTGATTCGAAATCTGGATCTGAAGGTTTGACTGGATGTCAACCCTTTGACTTGGATGAAATTGAAAGACAAGTTATATCTACTTACTGTCAGTCAAATCAAACCCCAGATGTCAGAGATGATAATCTGGATTTGAAAGACAGTGAAGAAAGTGAAAGTGAAATAAATGAGGAAAAATCATCTGAAGAAAGTGCATTAGAACAAGTGAAAAGTGAATTTAACACAGAGGCAGAACATGAATTAACATCATCTATTAAAAAGAAAGCAAAATGTGAGGATAATGTTTGTAGACAGTCACAACGACAAAAACGTCCGGTCATTCACCTGACTTACGATGAACCTGGACATTCCAAAGATGAACCAGTAACTATTGTACATCATGGAATGGTTATTCAGCTTAATCTGAACTCCCAAGCTACTAAAGTAGACAGATATTGCACACTAGAGGTCTGTTTTTTAGTCCCGCTCCCGTATGTTTTCGTCCTGCTCCCGACCGCTCCCGCAATAAAATCGTCATATTTGGTCCCGCTCCCACCCACCACATAAACATGTCTGCCTGCTCCCACTCGCAGTCCTCACGGGGGGGGGGGCACGTTTTGTTCTGTGCATGAGTTGAGTTTGTCCTTCAGTGTGTGTGTGGGGTGCGCAAGCAGTCTCATTCAGAGACAGATGGAGGGGAGCGGATGTTGGGGAGCGGATGTTGCTGGATTGGTTCTAGGTTGGATGTAAAATCCGGAGTTATTTCTTCGTAGCCCCGCCCTAGTACTACCCCTGATCCTCCCATCAATCTGATTAACTATACAGAGCTTAAAACTTACTTACATATTGTGCTGGTAGAGAAAAGGTAACTTGGCAAATCCAGTATAATACAGAACAGTCTTATTATTCCTTACTGGAGAACATTTTGCATAAAATCCAGAAACATATAGAATGTGCTCTGAGCTGCTGATGAGATCAGTGTTACTGCACATCTCACAGACGGTAAGTTACTCACATAAACAAATTAATCACATCTACCAACACAGGATGATAACTACATTAATAAAACACTAAGCCAACATGACACAACTGCATAACATAACCGATATGAACAATTTATAAATGTTTTTCAACCGTGTACTTCCCGCAAGTGCTTCTGGGTGATGATGTCCCCCTTGACTTGGCCAATCAAATCTAATTTGTAAAATCATGGCCTAATGAATAATTATTAGTGCAGAGAGAGCCCTTGTGCGTCTCTGTGTGTGTGTGTGTGTGTGTGTGTGTGTGTGTGTGTGAGAGAGAGAGAGAGACAGATTAATTTGCGGGATTTTTCGACATGTATGTCTCATCCCGCTCCCGCGATGACTGACTGACTGACCGACTGACCGACCGCTCACGCAAGAGACAATTGTGGTCCCGCGCCGCAAGATATTAGCGGTAATGCAGACCTCTACTGCATACCCCATAAGAAGGCTCATTAAAAAAAATCCTTAGGAATAAGATGAGGACATCTAACGGTTTAGAAGGGGTACGGTGTAGCCCCGATAGAATATATTACCCGTTAATATAATTAATTTTGTTAAAACAAGTAATTTAGTGGATATAAGTTAAGTTTATTAAAACCAGTTGATTTAGCAAGAATAAATAAGTGAATAAAAAGTTATTTCCATAAGAGTTCATTTTTGTAATTAATGTATTTAATTAAAGTGAATGAAGCAGTGAGTTCAGTGACCCTCTCTGTGATCTTCTTTGCCGTAGCGCTGTCTCGAGAGAACTTTTCTTTTCAAACTTTCTGATAGCGTAGATTGCTTAGGTACAGCCTTTAACTGAGCTGTTTGAACAAACTCACTGTATTCTATTAAATGTTTATTTTTTTAGGTGCTGTATTAAATTTGTAGTATTAAATCAGGGACATGCGGTCAGCCTCACCTGTCATCATGACAAGAAAAAAAATAACATAAAATGTATATTAATATTTGTCCACTGGTCTTTATGTATGACTAATTTCGAACATTTTTATAGTCAAAATCGCTGAAATTGCATATTTCCTGTTCAAATACAACGGAGAAACGCGAGGTGCGGTAGCAACGAGCCTCACCTCACCTCTGAATGCGCAATCCATCACAAACTGGGTTGATACATGCAATTGGCCTGTTGCCAAAAGTGCCTGTTGCCGTATTGCTGCATGTCGCAAATATAATGTTTGCATATACGTTTATATACCCTGATTTATACCCTGGCTAATGTCTTTAACCATTTACGTTTAATGTTTGTTAGAGACATATTTAGTTTTGCTGATGGGACATAAAACCGCAGTGAAAAGGCACAGCGTGAGGCAGGGCAGTACTCCGCCACACTGAAGGGGGGCATACGTGAGCCAACAGCTGCTGGTTGCTGCTGTGCTTTTACTGAGGAGGCGAGTGAGAGTCAAGTTCACGGCAGGTTTTCTCACTGCTGTAATTGTAACGTTTTTTTCTTATCTTTACTACGTACTACGTACGTGAGAGAGAGAAGAATGCTGATGAGGTACGAAATAACCAGTAGCCAATTGAATAAGCTCCCCTTTTGGGTTTATATGTTTGTAAATCCGGCTCTAAAGGAGTCAGTGTCTCACCAACCATGAACCTCACCGCACGCCACTGTATTAAATGCAGATCTGCTACTACAACCCTGTGAAACACTCATATTGCAGACATTACACCTCGCTGTTGGACTCGTATCGCTTTTTGAAGTAATTCCACACAGCAGACATTACAATCACGTTCTGATACAAGCTCTGCTCTCGTTTTACGACTCCTTTGTTTACGACAAAGATCGGGCTTAGGTTTGTGTTCAGAAAAGCCGATACCGATCAGTTAAAAAATTCTGTGATCGGCCCGATTCCGATCTTTGAGATCGGATCGGGACATCCCTAGTTTGCAATAGTGAATGCTAATAGCGATTAGCAATTAGCTTGTGTTAGTTTGCTAGCAATGAGGGATGCATGTTTAAATGTAGTAGCCTAATGTTACTCAATAATTAAATGTGTATTGTTGCTGTATGCTAGTGAATTCGGATTGAGCTCATTGTAACACCTAGAGAATATAAATTTGAGTGTTTAAAGAATGTGTATATGTGTTTGTCAGAGGACTGGACTAGAACACACTTCTTGGACCCTTTTTTGTGTGGGACAGTGAAAAGCTGTACAGAGCCATCAAGTGGTTAGATCACCAGTCTCTGATTTTTCCCTTCATGGTAATCCACATCCAGCCATGAATTGAACTTCCTTTTGATCATCTCCTCCCACACCTGGTAAGTGCTGAAGTTGGTCGGAGTGAGTACACTACCAAAGAGTGGTTGCACGTGCATTAATTTCTTTTATTTTAAGTGAAGTGGTCATTAAGTTTCAGACCTCAACGCTCACGAGCAACGACTCAGGCCTGCACCATTTATTTTGGGACTGTTTTGAGTTCATGTATGGTCTTTAAACAAGAGTTTACATAAGGTAATGGACACTGAATTATTTTGAAGTTGCTGATGGTAATTACAAACACATTGCTTTATGTTTGATAATATTATTTCAAGTCAATACAGTGAATCATATTTTTTTACATGGTGTGTATTTTGTGATTTGAGTTTATTTGTCCTGAGTAATTCAGAGGGAACACATTTAGTAACCAAAAAAGGGTATTAATAAATCTGATTTATTTACACTTATTCTCAGTAGGGTTTCACCTAATATTTCATTTAGTACTCTACTGTGTGGTAGCAGTGGACGCACCTGCTCATTCTTTTTTTTTCAGTTTATTATTGAGGAACAGAGGTACATCATATCAGTTATGTTATATATATAGTAATATATATATATATATATATTAGGGCTGCAGCTAACGATTATTTTAGTAATCGATTATTCTTGCGATTAATCGAGTAATTGGGAAAAATAAATGAAAGAAATCAGGTTCTGCCATAACTACTTAAGCTTATTTTAAAAGTAATAGAAATACACAAAAATAACTTTAAAGCTTTTTAATTAAACATTTTATTGCTTAAAATACAATGACAGCCTCCATTTCAGGTTCAAGTTTAAAACTCTCTTGCTTTTTTCAAAGTCAAAACAGAAGAGAAATACATTTTTAGAAATCACATTAAAGGTAAAAAGCAAACAAATGAAGGCACAATACAGTAAACATTGCCTTTTTATATA
>BRDA01037639.1:0-14232 GCA_036984385.1 Crenuchus spilurus | reverse complement strand
GCAAGAGGAAATGACAGAAGGAGAGATGAAACAAAATGGACACAGGAAAAGGCAACATGAGAAGAAGAAATGGATTGAATGAAGAAAAAATATGAAATTAAAAAAAGGAAATTAAGAGACAGAAAAGTAAAAGTAAAAAAACGTAATTAAAAAAGAAGCAATACAACTCACCTTTGTCTGTCGTAAAAGGTCAGCCAACAGCTGGCCAGCAAGTCCTCTCTTCTTTGAAAAGAGATCCATCAGCCTTGGAGTGAACTCATCCAGTGCATCAAAGAACTGTTCTTTGAGATTTTTGCCAACCATTCTGGTAAACTCACAATATATCTAAAACATAAAGCAAAACAAACCATGTAAATACCTGTTGTTAAATGTGCCCTGAAACATCACTGGAATTAACCAACAGAAAGCCAAGAAAAGCATTAAACATTTAGAACATTCATTCAAAATTCAAAAGACTATAATCCTTATGTTTTTCTTAATACGTAAATTCATACAAACCTGAGTTTCTGTGAAAAGGGCTGGCCAACGATGTACCACCTGGCTGATGGCAGGCTCGTCTCTGATCACATCTTTTCTCCAAAGAGCAAATGTCACATCCATTTCTTTCTTAACAAGGGAAATATTAATGAACAGGGAAATATAAATAAAACCCACATGATAAACAGCTAAACATAACTGGTACATCTACACTTGTTTGGGGATTCACACTTTTCGTGTGAAGGCGGGACAGGTGTACTTTAAAGTGCATTGAGTGACTTAAATGTACAAACACATTCCTAATATAAACAAGGAAATGGTTCTGTTCTTGCATAACTTGCATGTTTTAACCTGTAATGTTTAAATAGCTGTGTTCTCTTTTCACATGTAAAACTGCAATACCTACACTTCCAGAGCATCTCTCCTCTTGACTGGCAACACACTGCAACAAAAAAAACGAAGAGCTAGTTTAACAATACTATCTTAATATTAATTAGCACTTTGAGAACAATACACTGAACATAAAAACATAACTACATTTAGTTAAACGTTCCTTCTATATTAGGTAGTCAAATGAATTCTGTTATATAACATTGGCTTTTGAATCTGCTATATAGCTAAGAGAGAGGAGCCGACTAGCTTTAGGTTAGCGAGGAGCCTTAAGGTCCAAACACCATAGAACAGTTTTAGTTTCACATTTTTCTCCCTCCAACATAAGCCACTTGACTTCGGTTTCTTAGAGTTGAACTATTATCATATAAATGTGTCTCGACAGAATCGAACATGCTCTGTGGTGAGCAGAGCTAGCAGTGTGCTAAGTAGGCTAATGCTAACCAGCTCTTCCCTCCTGGTTTAATGTTAGCACAGCCGTTTAATGCCTATCCCGTTCTGAAAAACGTTTGTTCCTACAGCATACCTGTTTGAGATGTATCCCCCATTCTAACTTGGCTCATGTAATTTAGCCTATAGGCAATAAAAAAAGATGCCAGAATTTTATTATAGGTTTATGTCAGTTGTCCTACATTCTATTTCAAAGAAATTCATAAAGTGAAGTATACACTTACCAAAATGAGACTAACAGTGTTGATTGAGGAGCAGGAGCAGATGAAAATGTTGGCCACAAAGCAATGGGCTACTCCAACACGAAAATAAATCGTTTTGCTTTACAAACAGCAAGCTGGAAAATGGCAGGCTTGTTTGTAAAAAAAAATTCTGTAACTTAAAAAAATAAGTAAATTAATTAAAAACGTAAACTGTTTAGTTTATTCAACTAAAAACTGTTAATCCAATTAAATATGTGCTGAAATGAGTACAATATACTTACATATGACAGTAATGAAATAAAACGTAATAATTTATGTACATTGTAATTACATTTTTAATTAAACATAAAATCCAGGCTTACAGTGTACTGTGTGGGAGGGAATTGTGCTATGTTTACATAATACTGCAAAAAATATTAGTGTGGTACCTGGAGGTACAAACTTAGAGGCACCTTGTGAATTAAACAAGTAGATAACAAAAACGTGTATTTCTGTCTGCAGACAGACTGTAAATATGAATATGTGAAATACTTTACTTAACAGATCTAATGTATTAAGCTACAACTGGCTTACTAATGCATATAATGTCAAGAAAAATATGTGAACCTCTTGAAATGCCTGGTTTTCTGCATTAATTGGTCATAAAATGTCTTCTGTTCTTAATCAAAGTCACATTAGATGAACATAGTATGCTAAAACTGGCAACACAAACAATTATAAATTGTCTTTATTGTACACACAAAGTCCTGGAGAAAAAAATAAATTAGACCTTGGCTTTAATAACTGGTTGAAGTTCTTTGGCAGCTTCAAACAAGTACAACTGTTGACTAGCCACAGCTGAGAAAACTCTACTGGTTAAGTGGACGCTTCCTTGCTCTTGGCTGTTTATCTTAATGATCGTATGCTTTTTCACTCATTTTCTAGTGACAGTCATCAGCTTATTACGTCCAGCTGGTCACTTGTTTTGTGTCAGACATGGAGCCATTGCTAATTTATTCTCCTGTACTACACAGTTCAGGCTCCCCCAGTAAAATTGGTACTTTCTATTGGTTGACCAGGCCCTGTTCTTTCTCATGCTAAACCTCTCTTTCCTGTCACTGGCCTCTCATAAATGCCATTTTAGGAAGGCAAATTATTATCTTTGTTTATTTAAGGATGTATTGAGTGTGTATTTGTGGGCACTAGGGAAATATCTAGGGGGACATCTGTAATTCCTGAAGCTGGGTGAGCAAATGTTTGCATTGAGGCTGGTAAGGGTATTTCCTTCTGGTGCATTCACCCTGTTTCAGGTTTTGTAACTCCTGACTACAATTATCTGTTGCTGTAATTATTAGTCTTGGTATTCAGCTACAGTTGTGTTTGAAAGTTTGTGAACCCTTTAGAATTTTCTATATTTCTATATAAATGTGATCTAAAACATCATCAGGTTTTCACACAAGTCCTAAAAGTAGATAAAAAGAACCAGGTTAAACAAATGAGACAGAAATATGATATTCTGTCATTTATTTATTGGGGAAAATGATCTAATATGACAAATTTGTGATAATTCAATTATAATTCAAGTCCTTTATGAAGTACTTTCTCTCAAGGTCCATGTGCCAGATATGCACATAATGTGAAATCAAAAAAAATGTTTTAGCAGTCAAGACCACCTTATTTCACTGCTTCATGGTCCAGTTCTGATGCTCACATGACCATTTTACAGTCTTAGAACAGTAGACAGGAGCCAGCATGGGCAGCATGGCTATGCACTCCCATACTGAAACCTTAAGATCATAGTCAGCAATGATGTTTTCAGCAGTTTGTGGTGTTGGACCAGATGGCCTAGCCTTCACTGCCAATTTGCATGAAAGAGTCATGAGTACCCATGACTCTGTCACCAGTTCACTGGCTGTCATTCCTCTAATCACTTTGGTAGAAATTAACATTACATACTAGAAACACCACGGCCTGCTGTTGTCTAAATATCACTTCCAACACCCTGACTTTAATAACTTACTTTAATGAGATAATAAATGCTATTAATTTCACTGTTCAGTAATTGTACTGTTGTGGCTCAACACTGTATATGATACGGAGAAGCTGAAGTGTGATATCCCCATATAAGGACATGGAGTTTGATGAGGCTAGAACACTGGCCATAAATCTAGCAATGACTTGTTAATGAGATGTATGTTTTGACACAGTCTTCTATTCTTCTGTCTGTATGTTTGTACATTTAGGAATATCAGAATGAGTCAGCAAGCAGCTTTGAACCTACAGACAAGCCTGCATTTACACGGCACAGCTCCAGGACCACATCCTTCAGGGTAAATAAAATAAATCTATAAATAAAAACTAGTCATAATTAAACTACATAGAATGTGTTCCCCATGCGGATATAATTGAGAAATGTGAACATTTTAATTTAATCAATCATGTTAACCCATATCAGGCAATGTTTGGAATTCAGTTTTTGCTTCTTCAGTGTAAAATTGGAGCTGTGATAGTCTAAATAGTCACCTAAAAAGCCAGAAATGTTTTTGCGGAATTTTTTTTTAAATAATAATAAATCATCAATTGTAACTGATGTTTTTGAAATGTGAATGATAAAATTAACCAAAGCTAAGCTCACAACTAAGTGCAGGCATTTCACAAACCAGCAAGTGTGGAATTCACAAAGCAGATCAAAGTCCTCTATATTTATGATGATGATCATCATAAAAGCTCAACTTTTATAGTTCATTTTAAGTCACACAGTTTTCTTTTGAAGTTTGGGTGGTTTGAGAGAAGTTTTGCTGATTTTTAAAAATTACTATGCCATTTATGTGATTTGGGTTTTTGTGTTTCCTTTAATCACATTTTTCATTTGTATAAAAGATGGTAGCGTTATTGAGTGTCAAGCTGATTTTTCTAATAAAGCTTACTGACAGGTGATCTTAGCATTATATAATATTTCAGTCATTATTTGCAGTTCTTATTGCCTGCCATTTCATGTCCATGTTACATTTGCAAATATCATTGTTAAGCCGTGTCATAACTGGTTAAAGCATTATTCACCAGCTCATTATCAGCCACAGTGGTCAGGACCTTTCTAAATATTTGACATGCAAAACACAAAGTGAGACTTATTTGCCTAAAACCATGTTTCTCTGGCAGATATTGAAAAAGAAAGAGGAGGAAAGTGTTCCATTACAGAGGAGGTAAATATACTATTACACAATTAACACACATTTTTATAATAATATGTCTTTACAGTTTACGATGCTGAAGATGAAGAAAATCTTCATTAAGAAGCACATACATGTCATTTGGTGGAAAATAATATACAGGCATGGATCATTTGTGACCCCACCAGGGAAAACCAGGCCAAAGTCACTGGGCAACTTATTGAGATATCGTGTCAATATCGTGTCACTCACATTAGCGACAAAACTTAGCCTCTCTGTATTATTGCTGTAAATGAAAGATAATAGTCTCAGATATCTATCGTAGTACATATTTTGATCAAAAACAAAACTTAAATTCACAAAAAAGTTGTTTTGAGAAAAACTAATTTTGAAAAAAAAGAATGACTTTGACCTGGTTTTCCCTGGCGGGGTCACATTTTGTTCCATCAGAAAAAAATATTATAACAAGAGTTATTCTGATTATCAGTACAATTATTAATGGATAATTAATGTTTGTAAACATAGGCGATTACTGACTTAATATGAATATTGCTTGTATTACACATTTGTTGTCGAGAAAATTCATCCTTTATATCACTGTAAACTCCTGAAGCTAACTGATGAAACATTTAAGTATGCTATTACAAACCTGATTAATAAGGAAATTCTGAGAGAGAGTTCTAACCATATCTAAACAGGTCAAAATCAATTTTCATTCAGGATTAGCTTTGTAAGCTTTATTCTTTATTAAAAAGTCTTTATTGGGTGCAGATGTTATTTGCCATTTTGGGTTTTCAAATGACATTTTGTCAAGGGACAACCAGCTATCCAGGTGGAGTGGGAGAGTAGTGAGATTCTTCTGGATATCTGTCCCTATTTTAGAAAAATCCAGAGCTAAAAGTCACTGGGTTGGACTTCAAGTGTAGATAGAGGAGGCAGCAAAAATCATTTTAAAAAATGGAAACAAAAACACAAACTAAAATTGCTGTGACCAGTGTTTGAATTTGCACAGTGGGACAAAGAAAGATCAGTGCATGGCATACCCACATAAACCCACAGTGGTTAACAATGGTTAACCCACACATTCAAGACAGAGAGGAGAAAGCATCTCAGCCTCTGGGATGAAACCCCCTAAGGCACGAGATGAGATTTTGTTTTTAGTCCCCCCCCCCCCCTTCTTCTTTTAAAGGCAGGGCAAGCCCTCGGGAAAACCTGCATAAGTCAGACCTGCACAGGGCATAGAGAAATGACTCTACAAAGGAACCTGTCCCCCAAGGCAAACAGCCAAAGAGAGGGCGGTATAATGACTGCACCAAATCAGTTCCAGATGTTGACAGTGAAATAGCTGATGACTGGCATTAGCAAATTAGAGTAAAGGGGCTTACCCTCAGCAGTGATACATGCACAGCTGGGGGTGGTCCCTTACACATTTTTATAAGCATAGTCAGACATAACTGACTGAAAGCCCAAAAAAGCACATAATAATAATAATAATAATAAAAATAATAATAAACTACAAAATATTGTTTTATGCTAGAAAGTGAAAAAGTTAGAATATCAATAAAGCCAAAATGTGAAAAAGCTGATGGAAAAGGATTTTTTCATGTCATGAACATTTAGTTGTAAATGTTTTATTATATTTTATAGTGTTGTACAAGTTTATAGTAATTACTAAGGGTCTCCTTTAATACCTGTTTCTATTACTGAGTACTTCAATGTCCCTTTGCTGCTGTAACACTTTGAATTTTCCCACTGTGAGACTAATAAAGGATTATCTTATCTTATCATATGCACAGCAGTGAACTATTGGTACACTTAGACCAAAAGTTTTGCCCACTACCCTATACTCCACACATGTGGCCAGCTTGTATAAAGCAGTGGCATGTCTAAATCATGTGTTACAATAACATGTTAGATAAATGGTGTAGAGGAAAAGGTGGATGGATAAATATGGATTAGTTTACAGCTTGTCTGGCATCTCTGATCTGCAAACAGCAGCCATAAAAAAACTATACATAACTGTAGTGGATAGAAACACAACTTAATTAGTATTTTTTCTGCTGAAATTTCATAACTGCACATAACTAAGTTGAACTGAACCCAGGCTTAAAACTAAATGATTCAATACAAAAAGATAGAAAAAGAAAAAATATTCCCTATTATAAGTCATGTAGTGGATCTAACTGTCCTCCAGCTCTTCCATGGGAGATAACCTATCTCTCAGTGGGATATTTTGGGACAAAGGGTGAAATCCACCATGCAAAGTCCCACTGGCCACAATCCACTTGCTCTCATGCTCACTTTTTGTTCCTCAGTCTGATACATGAGCTATAGGCCTGGGCCTGGTACTGGTCCTAGATGATAGGGCTATAGCCCTGGGTCTTAAAATGTTCATTTTGTGGGAAATAGGGCTATTGCTCTGGGTATTTTATTATTAGGGAATAAATGTGTCATTATTTCTAAATGTGGTCTTTCAAATGTCCTCCCATAAACCCACTGTTAAATGAATCAAGCTCCTCTTCTTCCTACTATCTCAAAGACTCAAATACTATGTGTCTATTAAAGCTGTTTCAGTCTCCATTCATTCACATTCCCATCAAGTGCCAGTCATGTCTGGCATACCACTCAATCCATGATCTCAGGTGTAGTGGGTTCCAGCTTGGTGTCCAACTTTCCAATTTCACTCTAGTTACTTAATTAAAGCTGGCAATCCTGAAATCTGCAGTGTCCTTCTCAAATGCAGTGATTAACTGATTCATTAGTATAATTAGTCATGCTTATTGTTATGAATTAGACCACTAAGCTTGTTCTAAGGCAGATTATGATGTTTTCTATTGACTGTTGGTCCTCTTGACAGTGCGAGTTTACGGATCACTGCAAAGAAATTTGAATCAGACCAGGTAAGATCAAAAATAGCAGATTTATCTTCTGTGCTGTAATGTAACTACACCTACCACAATATGTACCACTGGCTTCAGATCTCATTGTCAAAATGTCTAATATCCTATTTAGAGATCTGATGGAGATGAAAAGCAGCACTCTCCATTTCAGAGAAAGTAAGTGCATTCAAATTACACCAACTTGCCAGAGAAATATCATTGTTTTGGTCATTTTTCTGACATTACATACCATTACAGAAGCAGATTTAATTTAAAATAATGTTTTATTAGCTCCAGACAGAGACTGTCTTCAAATACCATTCGGGAGAAAATGGAAAGACTGGCCCAGGCCTCACAGGTACATACATACATGCGCCTTCCTCATTTTGTTTAAATAATTATTGCACACTTTCTGTAAATCCTATAAAGTTAATTTTCACTTCTCAAATATCACTGTGTTCATCTGCTATATGATATATTTAACTGACGTTGCTGATCCAAACAACCAATGATTTATAAAGAAAAATCATGAAAATTATCAGGGGTGCCCAAACTTTTTCATACCACTGTATTAAAATGTTCAATACTGTCAACATCACTGTTGAGAATATGAAAAGGAAAAAAAAACTTTACTAAAGTGAGTAGGTAGTTTTATGTGCACACTGATAAACACAAATTATTATTTGACTATTAACAACTATTATGTTTCTTTTAGTTATTCCCAAACTGGACTGGGGGTTAAACATCTATTAATTTATCCATCCATTATAACATTTGCTTAATCCTGATCAGGGTCGCCATTAGTCTTCGACCCCCTCACTGAGCATATTACAAAAAAAGATTAATCTTAATTTAAAAAGATATTAATGCTCAATTGAATGAAGAAAAAATATATTATTGTTTACATGTGGTAGATTCAGTGATCAGTGAGTGTGATATTTATTAACATTATGTGATATTAGTTTATTATGTGTATACAAAGCCATTGGATAAGAAAACATTGTATTCTGTCCCTTCTAAGACCTGTACATTCCTTTTTATTGTATACTTGATTAAGTTTTACAGTAACACATTTGGCCAATGTTATTGTCCAGACAGATTACAACAAGGTTACAGAGGTAAGGACTCATGGTTGGTAGAAGTATTAATGTAGTATTGTGTGATTGACCAAGGATCAAACACCAGTCTACCATGTCAGCTATGTTTCTCATTACCTTAACTTTACTTTCACAAAGTTTATTTCTTTGGTAGTAGAGGGTCATTAGTTTTACCTAGTTGTGATAGTTCTTAGTTGTTGTCATGTTGGAAGACCCAGCCACGACCCATCTTCAATGCTCTAACTGAGGGAAGGAGGTTGTTCCCCAAAATCTCGCAATACATGGCCCCATTCATCCTCTCCTTAATGCGGTGCAGTCGTCCTGTCCCATGTGCAGAAAAACAGCACCAAAACATGATGCTTCCACTCACATGCTTCACAGTAGGGATGGTGTTTTTGGGATGGTACTTATCATTCTTCGTCCTCCAAACACGGCGAGTGGAATTATGACCAAAAAGTTCTATTTTGGTCTCATCCGACCACAGCACGTTCTCCCATGACTACTCTGAATCATCCAAATGGTCATGGGCAAACTTAAGATGGGCCTGGACGTGTGCCAATTTAAGCATGGGAACCTTCCTTGCCATGCATGACTTTAAACCATGATGTCTTAGTGTATTAGCCACAGTAATCTTGGAAGCTCTCTTCAGGTCATTGACCAGCTCCTCCTGTGTAGTTCTGGGCTGATTCCTCACCTTTCTTAGGATCATTGATGCACCACGAGGTGAGATCTTGCATGGAGCCCCAGTCCGAGGGAGATTGACAGTCATGTTTAGCTTCTTCCATTTTCTAATAATTGCTCCAACAGATGATCTTTTTTTCACCAAGCTGCTTGGCAATTGCCCCGTAGCTCTTTTCAGCCTTGATAAAGTTTACAATTTTGTCTCTGGTGTCTTTGGACAGCTCTTTGGTCTTAGCCATGTTAGTAGTTGGGAGTCTTACTGATTGTGTGGAGTGGGCAGGTGTCTTTATGTAGCTATCGACTTCAAATAGGTGCTTCTAATTTAGAATAATAAGTGGAGTGGAGGTGGACTTTTTAGAGGCAGACTAACAGGTCTTTTGTCGCTAATCTGTAGTGTGATCAACACTACAGTGCTTGTGACTCTTCACTTCATTAAAATTCACATTTATTTGGAAAGCCTGCATTTGCATCCTTCCCTGGAAACCTGACAAAAAGACCAGCCCTACAATAGACGCAGTAGGACTGCAGGAGGTGATCCTGCAACAGCTCCAGTTAATACAACAGTTAAATGAGCAATATAACCAGGACCAGGCCTGGATCAAGGAGGCTAGAGAGCTATTCCTGGAAATAGCACCTTCCCTGCCTTTAAACCACCTGAGTTTGGTCAACCTACTCCTTCACCCTCCTCAGAATGACTCACAGCTGGAATCAAACCCCGGAGGAAAATTTTGGGGGGGCGATATACAGCCTGTGGGTTCTTCGAGGGAGGGTGAGGAGGGCTGAGTGCAGGTTGGGTGACGATAGGAGAGGACTGGCAGCGACGATCTAAAGCAGGGGGATCAGGTCACGGTAGGAGCCCTGAGCACTGTCAGCAATAGGAATGCATAGACAAGCACTGCACTGACGGCTTGCAGGAAAACATTCAGTGGGATCCGTATATCCAGGAGGTCAGCACTATTGCTGGAGATCTGTCCACGCAGCCTCTCTCTCAGTACAGTGAACCAGCTCCACCATCTCCATCTCAGAGCCACGATGTGCCGCCCTTCTCTGTTCACAGCGGATATGAGATTCCGCCCCTCTCTCCTCAGAGCCACGAGGAGAGTCCGTCCTTCTCTTATCAGAGCGGAGACGAGACTCTGCCCCTCTCTCAGAGCCACAAGGAGACTTCGCCCTTCTCCCATCAGAGCGGAGACGAGACTCTGCCCCTCTCTCCTCAGAACCACGAGGAGATTCCGCACTTCTCTCATCTGAGCAGAGAGGAGACTCTGCTTCTCTTCAGCTAGAAGAGCGCCAGAAGGACGCACCACTACCTTTCATGGCGAATCATGCCACACAAACACATTGGCCTGCTCACAGCCCAGACACTACCAGCTCCCAGCAGGCTCGTGTGCCCCCCCCCGGTCTTCCCTTTTTCTGGGTATATACTGTTTATATATACAGTATATACTGTTTGGGAGGTTTTTGGGGGTTTGTAAAATTTGGGATTTGTTTCACTTTGGTTTCAGTTTGTTGATGGTTTTTGGTTATGTGTTGGGGTTGTTCTGGGTGGATTTGGTTTTCCTTCATGTTTTGCTTGGTTTGCACTTCGTGGATGAAGTGCTTTTGGGGAGGCATGACGTCACGCTCTGTCTTGGATGTTCTGTTTAGTGTCATGTCTCTTTAAGAACTTCTGTCTTGTCTAGACCCGCCCTTGATTATTTCCACCGGTGATCATTTACCTATTGTGTATAAAACTTCCCTGTGTACCTATTCTGTTGCTGGTCTGATTGTCAAATCATCGTATTGTCTTAGTGTCTTTGGACTGTTCTTGTGTACTATGTTAATTGGTGCTTGTGACTCTTCACTTCATTAAAATTCACATTTATTTGGAAAGCCTGCGTTTGCGTCCATCCCTGGTAACCTGACAATAGTACTTTATTGATCCCTTTAGGAGGTTCCTTCAGGGAAATTAAGGTTCCAGTAGCATCATCAATGCAGTACAGTCAAAGAAGTAGGTAGAGGAAGATAATATAATAACAAAGTTGTTGAAAAATAATATATATTGAAATAAGGAATATCTATATATAAGATAAAAAAATATAAAAGAAACAGTGTATAACATATATCCTTATATAAGACCTGATCATTTTACAGCAAATAACAGGTTGCGATAAAAAAATAACTAAACAAAAATGACAGCAACATCACTGTTTATGTGGTTCATGACTTAAAAGCTAATTGTAAAGGTTGTGTGCACTCTTTGAAAGTGAAGTGAAAATGCACAGTGATTGAGCATTGTGCTTTGAACTTCAGTCATGTCCTGCCAGGTGACCTTCCAGTCACAAAACCAGATTCCTAGCCACCAGGCCAAGGCTGCCCCACAGCTGTGTATTTGTAAACACACTGTAACCTATACGTTTAAAGGCTGTGTGATGTAAATAAGTAAACAGTTTATTTAATCTTACCTCATCATTTTGCAGAAATGGGAAGTGGTTAAATCACCCACCCAGGTTCACAAGACCCTGTTCCTGGTGGATGAGGTGTCCAGAAAGAGAGAGCTATTTGAAAAGGAGCAAGCAAAGTCTAAAAGTTCTGCTCCAAACAAACAGGTCAGGCATATGACAACTGCAGCATGTTTTCATTCTGTTTTAGCCTTATATGACTGGAAATGTAAAATATTTTTTAAATGATTTTTTAAAAATATATATATTTCATGTAGGACTATCGCACACTATCTTCGGGGATTTCTAGCCAAATCAATCGCTGGGTTCAGAGGAAAACACTTCAGAATCTATCATCACTGACTCCCACTGTAAGTAAATGCACCAATTATCAACTCTGGTCACATCAGCAGTACTGAGCTGAACTGGGAATGTTCTTAATTGAAATCAGACTTTTATTTGATTAAAGTATGTTTAACTAAGTGCTGTATTTTAACCTACCTACTTGTTCCCATCATAGAACAGTTTGTACTCACCATCACTGATGTATATATGACAAAGTATATTAACACTGCTACAATGTTGGAATATAAGTAGAAAATCTGTTTGGTTAAACCTAAGTCTACATTCAAAATGCCAACCAGAAGTGTTTCAAATCAAATTTTTTACCCAAACATGACTCAGATCTTATCTTTTCTAGGTACATTTTTCAAATCAAATTTGAGTTACTTTCATATGTGAAATGATCACATATCAGATTCAAGTTCATCTGAACATGAGTGGTCATGAGTTACATGTCACAGATGTATACAACTTCCATGATAAATTCATTATTATCTTCATCCTGCAAAAAGGTGCTGAAATAAAATAGCTGTGTGTTAAAAACTGTACAAATCTTAGAACTTTGGTGCTATCCAATGAACAGGCCTAGGTTTGCCTAAGATTTGATCAGAACCAAGGATGCATTATCAACAGAGGGTGCTGCACAACACACAACAGAGCTAAAAAGATAGTAAAGGACAGTAAACAGGTGCTGCTGTTCAGTGTCTGTAAGTTCCTAATGCTTGTAGTAAAGCCCAGAATCTACTCATTCACATCATATAGTATATAAATTTTTACATTATATATATATTTTAATAATCTTTTGTTGTATTAAATACTGCAGGGACTACGCACCTAAGTTTTTCACTTGCCGTCGCACCACCAGTGTAAAGTGATGTGACAATAAAGTTGATTTGATTTTGATTTAAAGGTGTATATTGATGGACTGATGTTTATGTAATATTGGGGACATTCACAGGTCAAATATCTCAATATCTTTATATTCTAGAGCAGGGGTGGCCAACCCCGGTCCTGGAGAGCCGCATTCCTGCACAGTTTGGTGATCTCCCTGATCAAACACACCTGATTCAACTCAGCAGGCAATTAGCAGGTTTAATTGTAGTGTCAGAGCACAACGATCACCAAACTGTGCAGTAATGCGGCTCTCCAGGACCGGGGTTGGCCACCCCTGTTCTAGAGACACCCCTGAACTCCAGACATCACCAAACAAACAACAAATGCTGGGTTTCTTCAACAGAACATTTCACACTCAGACTTTTCTCTAAAACTAAGACATCAATGGCTATCAGCACAGTTTACACCGAATAACTTAATATTCTTTTGTTCCAGCTGAAATAAAAATGTTCAGATCCCAAATCCAAATTATGTTGGTGGAATAGTACAGAGCAGTTCAAAATTAATTGCACAAAGGAGAACGGAACCTGTTCAAGTCTAGTGTGGGGCTCATTTTCCTCATGTTCAAGAATTTGTGTATTCATTATATACGAGTGTTTCTCCTCACACAAGCTACTCTCTTTTCATACATGCATAGTATAATTTCCTCACGTCCAAGCATGCTCACCTGAAGTAGTTTTTCCATGCTCACAAGAAGCACAAATCTCTTTCTTGCTCAAAATATCCAGACACATGCAGAAATAATTGTTTTTATTATGTTGTACATATTCATGTCATGTCATGTCATACGCCGTCATCGCTTCGCGATGGTAGGCTACACAGACGAGTCACTTCTCTCCAATGCCTTCTGTCTCTGGTTGCTTGTAGCAGGCTAGCACCTGATAATCCAGTCCATGTCTTGATGTTATCCATCCAGGTTATTCTTGGTCTTCCACATCTTCGGACTCCCTCCACAAGTCCAGTCATAACACTTCCTTCAAGGCTCTCATGTGCATGCCTCATCACATGACCAAAGTAACGTAACTTGCAGGATTTAACGTGCATCAGTAACTCCTTTTGAGTTCTAGCCATCTCATAGACTTGCTCAGTGGTCATCATCTTCATCCATGAGCAACTTCAGCTCCTTCAACTTCAACTCCATCTTCAGCAACTTCCTGATGCACTTGTTCTCAAAAGCCTGAATACGTCTTTCTGCCTCTTTCTTCAGTGTCCAGGCTTCACATCCATATGTAGCTACTGGCCAGACCAAG
>BRDA01037638.1:0-20574 GCA_036984385.1 Crenuchus spilurus | reverse complement strand
TTGCAGCAGTAACACAAATAATTTATTAAAAAATCATACATTGTGATTTCTGGATTTTTTCTATTAGATTATGTCTCTCACAGTGGACATGCACTTAAGATGAAAATTTCAGACCCCTCCATGATTTCTAAGTGGAAGAACTTGCAAATTCAAATGTTCAAAAACTTATTTTCCTCACTGTATATATATATATATATTTATAATCACTAACAGCAGAACCCTATGAGATTTGTCCCAAAAAACAGCAGCTGTCTGTCACTCTAAAGATAAAAATACTTGAGTTTCACAGAGCAGGAGAAGGCTATGAGAATGTAGTAAAGTGTTTACAGGTTGCAAGATAATATCTGGAAGACCAAAAAAAAAAATTCAGAGACAGCTGCCCACAGAATTTCTAGAAAGGTAAATCAGAAAAGACCTTCAGGAAGATTTAGCAGACTCTGGTTTTGTGAAACTTTGTTTTACTGTTTAGCAACACCTACACAAAGATGGCCTTCATTGAAGTCATCAGAAGAAAACCTCTCCTGCATCCTCACCACAAAATTCATTGTCAAAATTGCAAGAGAACATGTAAACAAGCCTGATGTATTTTGTAACCAAGTCCTGTGAACTGATGAGATTAAAATAGAACTCTTTGGCTGCTATGAGCAAACGTGTTTGGAGAAAAAAGGGGAGAAAATTTCATCTCCAACCATTAAGTTTGGGGGTGGATCAATCATGCTTTGGGTTTGTTTTGCAGCCAATGACACAGGGAACACTTCACAGGTAGAAGGAAGAATGGATTCAATGAAATTCCAGCAAATTCTGGAAGCAATTCAAAAAAGCTGAAGTTGAAAAGATATGGACACACAAATGGATAATGATCCTAAACACACCTCAAAATCCACAACAGATGACCTCAAAAGACACAAACTAAAGGTTGTGTCATGGCCCTCACAGTCCCCTGATCTGAACATCATTTAAAATCTGTGGATAGACCTCAGAAGAGCAGTGCATGCAAGACGGCCCAGGAATCTCACACAACTGGAAGACTTTTGTGAGGAAGAATGGATGGAAATTCCTCAAACAAGAACTGAAACTCTTGGCTGGCTACAAAAAGTGTTTATAAGCTGTGATAATTGCCAAAGGTGGTGCTACTAGGTATTAACTGTGAAGGGTGCCCAAAGTTTTGTTTCTGGACCATTTCTGTTATTTTGGAAATGTAAATGATTTTTTTTTGCTTAAAATACAAAGGGAATGTGTCATCTTTAACTAGATACAACATAGAGGAATATATATTGCATTGATTTCCAAGACAGTGTAAACTGTACAGACTGAGAGTGAACAGACCATTTCAAACTTTAACATACTGTTTACATATTACATCAAATTATTTTATTTAAAAAAATGAGGAAAGTATGTTTTTCTAAGATATGGACCCTTTAATTTCAACACTTTGAATAAAAATGAACCACTCAGCATAATAAAGCTAAAGGTGACTTTTTAAAACAGAAGATGAACAACTTATTTTCACTTTGACATGGAGTTCACTAACTTCTGCACATAACTACAGATGTATTTTTGTAACACAGTGTAATTTTTCAGCTTCATAAGGGAACACGTGTCAGACCTGGGCTTTATCTTGTCCTTCCTTCAGTAACTCTACTGAAGTTTGTCCTGAGGCTGCTGAATATCATTTGACCTCTAACAGTTCTCTGAACACAGTGCTGAGCCACTGTTACCATCTTTACCATTTTGCCTCTGGCAACACAGGCAGCTGTGCAAAAATGGCCCCTAATAAACCACCACAAACCCTCTAAGCACACCTCAGCAGAGGTTTTGGGTGCAGTATGAGAAAAGTCAGAAAAACAGCTGCAGGACACAGATGCCCATTTTGGACCAAAGGGACAACAAGAATGGGCTAATGGTCACCATTATGTCATTGAGGTACATCCAAAAGTACTGGCCATAGTTTTGTATTCTTTTTGTGAGTTTAGGTCTTTGTGACTAGTTCTGAGGGCTGTAATGAAAACATGATAAAGTAATTACTTTATCCTGTAATGATTTCATAAGAATTTCATTACTTATGTAACAGGTCTCCAAAAGAGCAATATTAATTACATGCTCTGAATTAAATCATAAATTTGGTTATATTTATGTGTGACTATGTATTTGATCTGTATGCATATGCTGCTACTAAAGCTGACTGCATGATTAAGGCTGTGAATATGAGCAACGCAGCACCAATAAGGAAACTTTCCACTTTTTACCACTCGACAAGCCAACCGTGGAAGCATTTAATCACGCTACTATGAAAGTTATGGACAAAGAAATCCTGTAAAGCTGAAGAACAGAGAATCCCAGCCTCATCAAAACAGGTCAGACTCAATTTTCTTTCATGACCAGTTCTGTAAGCTTTATGGTTTCATCAAAAGGACTTTATTTTAAGCAGTTTCAAGCTCATTTCTGAGTGTTCATACAGTTTCAACAATTTATTTTAAGCAAACACACCTGACTGTATCTTGTTCAGAACAGAGGATTCACGTATCTTTTAAACTACATGAACTGTGATATCACTGTCCAGATATCATTCACAGAAAACACTGAAAGAGTAGTATTGTAGCAGTATGTGTGGTGCTGGTGTGAGTGTATCAGACACAGCGGTGTTGCTGGAGTTTTTACACATCAGTGTCACTGCTGGACTGAGAGTGGATCTCAGCCTAGAAATGACTAGACAAGAGCAGCTCTGTGGTCAGAAACTGACCACTGATGAAGGGCTAGAGGTCAACTAACACTACCAGTGGGTCAACGGATGAGCTACAGTCTCTTAACTGCACTCCAGCAGGGTGGAGAAATAAGAGTGGAGCTACAACAGTATGTAATATAGTCACACTTAGCACAACACAAATATTTAACAATCAAAGCAGAATTTGATCAAGTATAGTGATATCATATGAGGCTTTTAGTGATTCTCATGTTTAATGGACAACAGAACGTTCACTGAATTACAGAGTCTATAACCTTAATTACTTTTTTTTTTTAATAAAATGAAAACAGTGTTTCTCAATGTTTCAATCCATTGCATTTCACCTCCTGTCTATACAGTCCATAAATGCAAACTAAGTTGAGAAACAACTTTTTAAATTCTCAGTTTTTGTGATGTCACAGAAACCAACGCATTTATGTACATCAGTCTATTTACTTTTCAGTATTTTAGCCCCACTCCTTTCACACAGATGGGTTTCAGTCTGGCCTGCTTCCTGAATGAGGCACAATACAAAGCAATTTTAACAGAGATATATGTAGATCATTTTTTATATGATCTACATATATCATTCTTAAAGGGCAAGTAACAAAAATAGCCTGTTTAATTATAATGGAGGAGAGTTTGTAAAATGGTTATGTAAACATGAATTTGTACATCAAACCAGACAAGCATCATTAGTAGACTTTTGGGGAAAACAATATTAGTTATTAGAATATGTGCCCTTTAAATTCAGCAAATATCATGTTTTATTTTATTCCCTGTAGAAGTTGTGTTAAAATGTAACCAGGGTGCACAAGCATAAATGATGACTGTTTTAAAGTATAAAATCACACAAACATTAGCTTCATGGAAACACGTCAGCGGACAATACTAGACAAATGTAAGATATGGGCCTTTTAAAGTTTAGGCCTATGCACTCAGGAAGGAGCATGGAAAATTGCTACCACAACACACACACACACACACGCACGCACGCACGCACGCACGCACGCACGCACACACACAGTGTTTTGTGTTAGCAAATGTCGATTTCCATATTCTGCAGAGGCTGCTGTCCCCACCACACTTGTGATGCACTTCCTGACATCTGCCACTGCTAATTATAAACATGAAATTTACTGAAGTACAGTAAACACATTGTTCCAATGATGTTCAAATGAAGTACAGAAGCATCTTCATTTAGCTAACATATTCGGGAAAAAAAATCTATATTCTATGTATTAAATATTAGATGCATCCATATTAAATGTAAATAAAATGTACAAAAAAAATTTAAATGTTATTTTATTAATTTTGGTATGTTTGTTTTTCTGTGGCTTTCTCTACAAATAAAATCAAATAAACACAATAACTCAGCACTGATTAAAATAAAAAAAGGATGACAAGCATTCCAACTTTGTTGAATCCTGCCAAGATGGCTTATGATCATAATTCCCATGTATGTATTTCCTCTGAAAAAGCTAATTTCTCTCCAGAGAAGAGCCAAATTACTTTTGTCATTTTCCTATTAGCACGTCCATATGGTTTGTTATCATCACTTTGTCAAGTCACCCACTGGTGGACCTTTCTCCTGTCTGCATTTATTCATGCGTAATGAGTGCACAATCTATAATATGGTTTGCACATTAAGAAGCTGGTTTAATACATTTACAGTGTAGTGTGTACAGACCCTCCAGTAATAAAGGTAATGGAAAAGGGCTGGGGTTTTATTTTCTGGAAATTATCCTGAAACTAAGTCAGGAACAGGTTCTCAGTTTCTGTGTCACCACACACATGCACTACAGACGCAGCCTTCTCCAGGAGAATTTCAAAGACTTAGGAACAGAATTCTGGCCTAAAGTTTAAGTGGCCACAGTTATTACAAAGTTTCATCAGCATAAGAAACATTTTTTTTTCTTTTATCTTTGGAAGTAATGAAGTGGATCACACGGAGCACACTACAATAATACACTACAATCATATTTCTATATAACTATCATACACTTTTTGCACACTGCACATATATTTGCCCGGTATGTGTACGTTGAGATAATGCCTTTACAAACTTTCATGTGCACTTCATTTCATTGTTTTCTATGGAACAGCACAATGATTATCTAGCTTGTGCTTTGTTTTTAAGACTACATGATCAAGATGAAAAGCTAGCCTTACCCCCACTCACTCATCCAACATTTTAGATTAGATTAAACTTTTTTGCTAATGTAATTACACACAACATAATTTGACATCCACATTTATCCCATCTGTGCAGTGAAACACACACACACCCTATCCAAGGCACCTGGGGAGCATTTGGTTTGGGGTTAGGTGCCTTTTTCAAGAGCACTTCAGTCATAACCTGCCCGGGGATCGAACCAGTGACCCTCCGGTCACAAGGCCAGATCCCCAATCACCAGACCACGACTGCCAGCATGGAGTAGTTATGACTTTTTTCAAGTTATGTCCATGAGTGTCAGATTGGCCTAAATTGGACTACTCTATACCACAGGTACATACATGGATGCATTTTATTTCAATTGAGCCATTGGTCTAATTATTAATTAATTATTAGGCTCCATGTAAATGTACCTAATTGATAAGTTCTGACCAAATGGTCTTATATAAATACGTAATCTGTTGTAAATACAATATCTTCAGTACTTATTATTTTCTGCATCCTTTTTTATCAATAACTTATCTCTAAAGAACACTCCTACATCCTTTAGAACCTGTAGTTATCACTAGCTATAACAAAAGTTATCATTTTGCGCTGAAAGTTCAGATTCATGTGTCTAAATAGTAGAAGAGAAATTTCATTATGACTTATTGTAATTTGGAAAGTCTTTGTTTTGCAGAAATAAACAAATTCTTCACATTTCTGATATCAAAACAAACCTGTTGACACATTTTGCATAGCATACTGAATTTAGCAGTATAATTTGAGCTTCAGTAATAACTCTAAATGTCTAAACATGTCTAAGAACTAATTTCTCAATAATCTAATCAAATAATTTATATTCTCATAACAGCAAGAGCATAATTTTTCAGTTTTTCTTTTCTTTTTCATAAATAGAAATAACACTATTATTGTAGTGTTTCTTATTTTGTGTTTCTTTAGTCACATAAATCTAAGTGATGATTTACTGTCAATGCATACATGCATACAGTCACATGAAACAATGTTCCTCCAGGATCATAATACAACACAAGTGAAACCAATAACATACTATAAATACAAAGGCCATTTGACAATATGACACAGCATGAAGATGGGAACAGTGGATACAACAGTACAGTCTGGAACAGAAAAGCAAAGTATATTGATAATGACTAGAATATTCAGAAATAGAAATGTGGCAAAAATACAGTATATACTTATGTTAAATGTAGGTAATGAGTACCATATTTATTCAGTATAATCTTCCAGCAACAATAATTGTTAAATGCAGTATTTCTAACAATGGAAATTATCTGAGAAATGTGCCAAAAGGCAACAGCATGAGGTTTGTGTGTGTGTGTGTGTGTGTGTGTGTGTGTGTGTGTTTTCAAGTCTGTCAGACTGCGGGAAAGTGGAGTCCCTGAAAAGCATGCGCCTGACTAGTGTCTGTATGAATAGAAATACAAAAATGTGTGTGTGGGGGGAGGAAGAAACTGTTTGCTGTAGAGGCCCGAATGTTACCTTTTTCCATGAGGAAGAAGAGTTTGAGTGACCGCTGTGTGGGGTTGTGCTGGACACTGTGGATGCAGTGTAAGCTGCAAATGTCCATAACATAAAGCAAGACACAGGAAAGGTGCTATATTAATAAAATCTATTATTATTGTCATTGTGACTCAAACAGCAACAATAATATTAAGCTGGGTTATTTCAATGCTCTATGCAACAATCCATGTGAAGCTTCTGAATTACTGTGTGGGTTTTTCTTCTATACAGAGAAAGCGTACAGCATGAGTCCATGAATAAACATCAGCAATATTTGTGTGTAATAAGGAGAATGCAGGTGACTGATGGGTCTCTTATCCCTTAGGAAGAGATAGAAAGCTCTTGAGAATATATTGACCTTCACGTCTTGTGTCGATAAATAGAGTTCCCCTCAAGTGGTCTCTGAAGGTGACACCGAGGGAAGAATGAAAGAGAGAGAGAAAAAAATTGGGGATTATGACCATCACTCTTTGACTCCAACAGTAGAGATCGGCGAGGAGGGGCAGAATTGAAAGATGAACCTTTAGCTTTAGTAAGAGGAGAGTAGCTTATAATCATGCAGGATACTATGAGTGTACAACAATTTATCTTACAGTTTTTCTTATCCCAAATGTATTCAATCACTTTAAGACATGTGCTGTACGAAGTTTGCTTTATTATTCTTGTTGAACACTATACAAATTCAGCCCTGATTTGACTGTTGTAGCCAGATTTTACACAGTAACAAAACCCTTCAGTTCAGCAACAAATCACTGTAAGCACCCACAACAGTGCTTATGTAAAGTGAGCAGACCCGATGCGATTTTCAAATATGCTTGAAATTCTCTATAACAAATGATGTCAAATCGTGTGAGTAACACTGCAACAACGAGTGGAGCAGCAATGAGCAACAGCCAATGAGAATGAGAACAAGATTTATTCCTCAAAACAAAATGAAGTGAAATTGAATATTCAGACATCCAATTCATTTAAACTGGTGATGGAAAATGAGCGAAACTTTCCATACATTATTGCTGGGTCTCACTCATCACATTTGGCTGGGTCTAACTCTCAAATGGCCATGCTTTACTCTCATACAACCACATCTTGCTTGCACTCAGCTGAGTCTCGTTATCACACTACCAGATCTCACTCTCCAATGTTACATGGCCAAGTCTTGTTCTCATACTACTGGATCTCACTGTTATATAGCGTGCACATGACTACATTAACAAAAAATAGGCACTAATTAAGGTTTCACAGACTAGTTGAAGAACCATGATCACTACTGCATGTAGCTTCAGGCGGCAGGAGGGATGGTAGAAGACTGATCTGGGATATGAATTATTTGTATTATGATAGCCATTGCTATTATAACTCATTATAGCTCAGCACTTCTTGCTCTGTGTTGGCTGTCTAAGGTGGCAGACACAGAATTTCAGCTACATATTTATTTATTTATTTATTTAAAGCTCACAGTAAGACATGATGTATCCTAAACAACTAGTCTGTGAAACCTTACTTTAGATCTGGAAGCTGTTTGAGTGAGTTGTGAGAGTTGTTGGTGTAGTTGGTGATGTATTTTTTCAGAAACAACTGTGATATTTAGGTGACTATTGAGTTCTAATTTTGTTATGAACATTAGCCTCGCTGCTCCTGTTCTAAATAAAAAAAAGCAAAAAGTTAAATCCAAATGGCCGACCAAGGCTGGTCTAAGGTAAGTGGAAATGTGTCTAAAATGTGTCTAATTTTTTCTTTTTTTTTTTGGTTAACCAGGTCAAATGGCCAGTGAGAACAAGGCAGTTTCTACCACGCACCAGAAAAAAAAAAAAAAAAACAGATTCCTGCTTGGATAATAAGCCTCACACTTCTGACAACATGAAATATGACCCTCTGCTCTGGACTGACATCACATCCTCCCCACTATTTCCCCCAAACTCCCTCAGTGGAGAGAATCGCAGAAACAGGTCTTATTGTGATGAAGTGTGGAGCCTACAGTGTGACAGTGGTGGGGAAGATTGTGTTCACCAGGCCAGCAGCCACGAGTCAGGTTTTATCAGTCGGATTTTGAATGCTGGAGCTTCTCTCTGGTAAAGGCTGAATCGTCTCTGCTCTTTTTCTTTCAATTTTTATTTATTTATTTATTTTTTACAGTTCTTGAAATGTCTGCTTGCAAATGGATTTTCTCCATGGAGGCATAACGTGAATGATTGAGGACTGACTTCCTCTGAATTTCTGAATAAAATCCACATGTCTGCGCTATCCTCAATATTTTCAAGTTTAAATCACAGGCAAACAGTTCATTCACAGTTCAGATTCCTGTTTTCAGATTTCTTCATCAGAAAAAAGTGGTTGGTCACATTTCCTTGAAATGACAGGGTTCATGATTAAAGCCTTCTGCTCTGAGGGAAATCAGGACAGCTGTGGGTTTAAGAGTGAAAATCATAGCTATGCTGTTAGAAACAGTGGCTTATTCATACATTTAGAAAAAAAAACTGTTCAGTCTCCCATATAATCAAAATGACAAACAAAACTATAGATAAGAGCAGGAATGATTCAGAAATGGTGTGCAGGCCAAACGCTTTCATGAATTCCATTTTAGAACAGTTCTGTAGAAGGCATTTATGATAAACTCATTATAATCACATATATTTGGGCCAAAACCACAATATATACAGTAAAGACACTCTGCTCACAGGAAGGAAGGGATTAATCTAGTTTTAAATGACCTATATAGCAGCTCTACCACAAACAACACAGAATCAGATCCAATCAGAGAATGATATGTTAATGGTTTCACTTTCAATGTAACACTAAGTTTCTTGGCAAAACGTGGCAAAAATGTAATGAATAGTTTTCCCACAAAACAAGATTTTTCATTATATTGGAGTCATAATAAAATATCTCCACTTCTACTTATAAACACAAACATATAGACTGAAAGTTTAGAACATTTTCTCCACTTCTTTCAATAAACTAGACAGAAATAATTCACTTCAATATCTCAAGTATTTTTGCATAGTGCTATAACTGGTCTCAAAGCAGATTTATAGAAAAGCAGCTTTACAAAACAATCTGGGTCCGAGTTTCCCATGAGCAAGCTGGAGAAGTGGCAATAAAAAACTACCTAGGAGCAAGAAGAGGGTCCTTGAGAGAAAAAGAAGCTTGAAAGGAGAAGTAAACAGATGGCAAAAAAGAACACAAATCTAAAAACAGTTTGATAAAGAACATGATTAAGGTAGTAAACAAAGGATAAACAAGCTAAGGGAGCCTAACCACTGAGCAGAGGTATTGAGGTTAATATGTGAAAGACAATGACTATAGACTCGCAAGAAATAAATTACTTCTACAATGCATTGATCAGAATGTAGTCTGATAATTATCTAAGTCACAATTACAAACACAACTAAAACTAAACAACACACCAACAGATGTAATGCACATGGACTACATTTGCAGAGTACATATGAAAAAATGAGAATTTATTAACTAATTCTCCCAGAGCTTTTTGCCAAAAAGTGTTTCAATCTAAGACAGGGGTGGCCAACTCCAGTCCTGGAGAGCCACATTCCTGCAGAGTTTGGTGATCTCCCTGACCAAACACACCTGATTCAACTCAGCAGGCAATTAGCAGGTTTAATTGTAGTGTCAGAGCACAAAGATCACCAAACTGTGCTGGACACCGGCTCTCCAGGACCACCCCTGATCTAAGATATGAGATTGAAAAGTCTGGGCTTCAAAGAAAATTGCCCATTAAATAAAGACACACAAACTCTATTTACTGACAAATATGGTCTTCTCAAGAAAGACTGGTTAGAGTGTACTATGTATACAGTACATAGAAATAACGTTAGCCCCATGGAGTTGGCGCACCTGCTGGCGGGAAACTAACAAAAGACATATTATCAGATAGACTAATAATGCAATGTTTGAAGTAACATCAGTGAGTTGTTATTAGTTTTAAATATCATGATGTCAGCTAGTTTAATTGGCAAGAGGTTTGAGTTCGTAGTTCATTTGAACTGGATTACATTCATCACAGACATTGTAAAGTCAGATCATGTTTGCTTCATATCATATATCTTTTCTAAATAATTGTTAATTGTCACATTTGAAGGTGAGGTTCTCGTTACGTTGTGGCAATGTTTCTAAAACCTTAAAAAAAAACATTACACAAAAACGTTTAAAAAACTGGACTGACTGAATTTGTTCTAAGTTCAAATTTGTACCAAAAATTGCTTGCTGGGAAGACAATGACCCAAATCAACTAAAGTAAATCAACTAAAGAAAGGTTAAAAAAGACATTTTGCCCATAATCTTATTGAGGTGCTGTGGCATGACCTGAAGAGGGCTGTGTGTGCAAGGCATTCAAGAAATATTGATGAACTGAAACACATTTGCAGGTCATGGATTGCTCATATACATTGTGCAAATCTTATTTGTAGCTACATGAAACATTTCATGGAATGGAAAGGGAGTCCTTTAGCTCATGGACTCATCAAGTCCATCCTCACCACATCCATAACCATCTGGTTTAGTTCCTCCACATCCCAGAAATGAGCCAAACTCCAACGCATCATCAGGACAGTAGAGAGCATCACTAGATGTAATCTGCCAAGGCTTCAGGAGATCTACACCAGCAGGGTGAGGTACCTCTCACATCCTGGACATCACCTCTTTCAGACACTCCCCTCTGGTAGAAGACTCAGAACCATCAAAAGCAGCAAAACACGGCATGTAAACAGCTTGTTCCCCAGAGTTGTAGCTCCTCAACAGCAGTAGACACCTCACACTGTTGTCCATAAACTAATCTACAACTGAACTGAGCTTCCAAATTTGAAAATGGATTCAATCACAAAACAATACATGTTGCTCCTTTGAACTATGCTTACTTGCACAGCTGTACAGATTCAATTTCTGTAAATGTTCATATAATTTTTTTCTGTATATTACAGTGTGTATATTAGTCTAATATTTACACCTCTTGCAGCTCTCTCAGCTCTTTATTACTCTTATTACTTTAGTCATTTTTAACTTTATTATTCTCTGTTCTACTTACTGTTTATTGTGCTTGTTACATGTCAGATATGGGTCGCTTTCACTTAGTCAAATGACTTATATGTGTAACATAATTGGCAAAATTCAGATTCAGATTCTTTAAGAAATATTACATTGTTATAAGGATTAATTTACCTTTAGTTTATAATCGTCTATAATTATGACTTTGATAATGATTAGACCAATTTTATTAGTCATCAGTACAGAAATCCAGGTAATGCCAAAAAGAAAACTCAGCTTTCTTACAATTGTAGTCAGAATCTTATCAGAGGATCTCTCACAGAATGAAGGTGAGAAGTCAGTTTGTGAACTCTGTATTCTGTGAGCAGCTGTTGTTCTTCATGTAGAACTGAGTAGTTCTAACAATAAACCAATCAAAGCAACCATCTCTGCCTCAATCTAACAACATCTGTCAAGAGTAGCAGAGGAGGTGAAGATGGACTATTCAATAAAAACTCCATAATAACTAGCTGCAGCTTTTCAATTACAGCAAGTTTTTATTATTGCTAGCAATAAGTGACTTAAAGATCACTTAAAGTGGTTAAAGATGACAGAGGGAAAAACCTGGCTGCCTCAAATGGCCTGATACATTTCACATCATCTTTCACTTGAAATGAAATTGTGTACTTTTGAAAAAGGCCTAAGCTAAGCTACTATCATTTCCCAAGGTATCAAAGGAAACCACAATGTGCCAGGATGTAAAAGCCTTCAGTACTTCCTATAATCCAAAACTTCATATACTGTTCATTTCTAGTCCTGCAGGGGACTTTCTACCAAAGCCAAAGTGATGCTGAGCAGACTGAGAGTGAATGTACAGCATTAGCGGCTTTAAGGCATGCTTCAATCTAGCATCATCAAACACTAGCACTCCTAGCTCCTCATTGTACAATGCAAAATGATGAAAGTCCAGCAGACATGCCTGAGGCCAGAAGTATTCTTCTGTGGATAAATCCATCTCCTGGGTCAATGACATTGCTGCACTTCTTCTATGTGTAACAAACCTCTATACAAACAAAGAAACAGAATAATATTAGGCAGTGAGAGCACCGTGAGTTTAATCAAGAATTAATCTGTAGTGTGTTTTTTACTGTCTGATAGTAAAATTGTAGATTGACTTTAATCTGGTATGAATCTGCAATGTATGTAGATTTTGGATTCTGACTAACAACTGCAAAATGATTTTAATACAGTATGAATCGGTACTCATTACAGCATCACAGTAATGACTGTGGAGTGATTATAATCCAGTATGAATCTGCAGTGTCTATAATGTTATAGTATCACTGTAATCATGTTGGAGTGATTGGATATGAATCTGCAGTCTATACAGTTGCAGGTACAGTTTGAAAGTAATAACTGGAATAATTTTCATCCAGAATTGTGTACAAAATATGATGTGACAATAAACACATTAATTCATAGTTTATATAGATTTATCTATCTACAAAATGTTACATATTTAACAGATTGCTAGAATAAAGAGCTCAAATGTCAATCTGTTGAAGCTTCTAGAAAGTAGCTGATAAAATGTAGGTTTAAAAAGCTGCCTACAGAGCTGCAGATGTGAGACATGTAGGAGTTAAAGTTTAAATAGAGGCAGTTTATCTTTTGCTTTTATCATGGAGTGATGCAATGTTCAGTGAGAGACCATCTGTCCCATTGTGTAAGAGCACAAAACTCAAAAACATGCATCATATTATCAAGTACAGTATGTTTTATTTACAGTATCTGATCCTCATCACAGGCGGCACAGTGGCTTAGTGGTTAGCACGTTCGCCTCTCAGCGCTGAGGTCTAGGGTTCAAGTCCCCATCTGAGTGGAGTTTCCATGTTCTCCCCGTGTCTGCGTGGGTTTCCTCCGGGGACTCCGGTTTCCTCCCACAGTCCAAAAAAAACATGGGGATCAGGTGAATTGGGTAATCTAAATTGTCTGTAGGTACGTATGTGTGTGTGTGTGTCTGTGTGTCACCCAGCGATGGATTGGCGCCCTGTCCTGGGCTTAGTTGATTAATGTAATGCCCTGCCCTGCGCCCGGTGAGGGGGTAGGGGACTAACCGCGACCCTGATAAGGAATAAGCGGGTGTGATAATGAATGAATGAATGAATGATCCTCATCACATATTAATTTATTCAGCTGTAAAATGGCACAAATGTCAATTGAATGCTGTTAATAAACCTGTTTATTATGGTTCATGTAAATTAAATTTTCAAAGAAGCACTGCATGATGTGAACTAGCGCTGTGCAATGTATCAAATGTTAACTATGATTGTGATATTGCCATTTGGAGTACGGCAGATGGCTAAGATATGTTATGGTTGTTTCTCTATGGGTTTTGATGACCAGGGATCTACAAATCCCATCCTGGAGCGTCAGTGATGTGAACCTCCCTTATGTAAGACAGCAAAAGTAAATTTGGTATAAAGTAATGCCAATCAATTTTTGACCATTTTACAATAATCAGTTATCAGTGTATCAGTTTTAATATATTGTAATACAAACTATAATATCTGCATTCTATACAGGACTAAAGGTAAACAGCAAGCAGAAGCACAATTATTTTGGAAGACCCTTTCAAGCTCCTTCAACCTGTCAGTTTGTTTTTCTTAGCTTGTAATTAATAACTGAACTGAGCTGTCCATCATCAGTAGAACAATTAGCAGTCTTCTCTGTTGTTATAACCTTTATCTTTGTCATATTTAGCTGATGTCCCATCTTTTCAATTCATTTAATATTTTTTATTAAGGTCTTCAAATCTTGATTTTCCACTACGAGTGCTGTGGCACCTGCATATAGAAGGTTACTGACTGATTCTTCCAGTAATTATTGAATTAGTACTACTTTTCTCGTTATATATTATCAGTCACAAGTTTGGACACACTTTCTCATTCAATGTTTTTCTTTTTTTTCCCCCTACATTGTAAATTAATACCGAAGTCATCAAGACTATGAAGGAGAACATAAGGAATCATGTATTAAACTTAAAAGTGTTAAACAAACCAAGATATGTTTTAGATTTTACATTATTCAAAGCAGACACACAACTGATGTCTCAAACACATTAAGAGGCAAGAAATGCAAGTAATGAACTCTTGACAAGACACAGCTGTTAACTGAAAGCCATTCCAGGTGACTACCTCATAAAGCTGACTGAGAAAATGCCAAGAAAGCTGTCATCTAAGCAAGAGGTGTCTACTTTGAAGAATGTAAAATATAAAACATATTCTGGTTTGTTTAATACTTGTTTGTTTACTAAATAATTCCATATTTATTTCTAAATAGTTTGGATGACTTTAGTTTTACTGGTATTGGGACTGGTACTGTATATTCACTGTACAGGTTAAACATGCATATAGACAGAATACATACAACTCATTTGATAGTGTAGAATCACTCTTCATCAGAATAGTTTCCTCATTAGTTTAGGTTATTATGCAGATTATATTTACAAACTAAGGCTGGAAAGGATTATAAACAAGATTCATCCTTTGCTATCCTCTAAGTATCATGTTTAAGCTCAGTACCAACAAATACTGATCAGTATAATAGAAGCAGAACTATATTAATATGCAGTACCAATTCAAAGCACCTTGTTTGGTGAATGCATCACACACACAAAAAAAAATACACATTTTTGATGGATCACTGATGTTCTAGCACTGAAAACAATGAGAAGCAATCTCCAAACGTGTTTGCACAAGAATTATCCATTGAATAAGCAAAATCAACACCAAAGCCAAAATCATCAATCACTCAGAGGGTGTACAATCTGTTTTGAATAAAAACCTTTGGATTTAATTAGGATCAAATGCTCCAGACAACACATGCACACCCTGTGATCATACAGTGATGACTCTTTACGCTACTAAGTGCATCTGCATGGAGGCGTAATTCAGAATCACACTGAGCTTTCAGTCTTTCACATCTGTCTGAGAAATATATTCAAACATATTTCACAAGATCCTTTTGGCAGTGTAAACATACTCCAAATGCATTTAAATGCTGGTTAAAGCAAGTGGAAAGAGCATTAGGGCTGATAGAGCAGGTAATTATTTTAATTCTTGTGGATTTAACTCTATCATATTAAATTATGTGTAAGACAAAAGCAAAAAATAGGTGCAAAATTTAATTTAGCCTAATCACGGTTCACAAATTCCCTTAGATATGTGATTAAATCAAATGCCAAAAACCTGTTTTACCTTTGTTTGGTGTACAATGTTTGCTTCTTTAGCTTGGCACTACAAGACTTATATAGCAAGTAAAGAAATCTAATAGTCATTAGGCTAATATCATAGTGCATGCCTAAATCATTACACACATAACACTTTTCTGAGTTCTCAAACAGACTTGATTATGTAGTTTCTGACACTGATATACTGTTATCTATACAAATGGACCAAAGTGCATTAGGACAGCAAACAGTGTAGTCACATTGTCTATTTTAATATATTATAATACATCATAAAGTATCAGAAAACACATAAGGAAGTCCAATTGAGCTTACTTACCAACTCAACACAACTCAAGGAAGGATTGTGATCATTTTGCACTCAATCAACACAGTGCTACTTATGCTACATTCACATTAATTGATTCTGATATTTTGCTTATATATTATATATGTCTATATTTTACTTTGCTTTAATTTGACTTTCTTGATGGATCATATTCAACAAGTGTAAGTGGCCTGTATGTGTTTGTAGTGTAAACAAATCTGTCCCTAAAATGGCGTGCATGGGCACCTTCAAACATTTGTGTACATTGCTTCCATCACCAACAACAAAAGCTGTCATATTTGTACAGGGTTGGCAGGTGTGTGGGTTTCTGCCAAATTCTTTTGAAAATGCAGTCATGGGTAAAACTTCAAAGGTAAGAACTTACTATTGTAAGTCGTATCGTATTGTAAGCGTCCGCTAAATGCAATGTAATGTAATGTAAAGGAAAGACAGGCATGGGATATCTGAGAGGAAGATGGGAATACCATGTTTTTAAGGTAAAAATAAATAAATAAATAAAATAGCTTAGAGTAATGTATAACAGGTACTTTCTACTTTCCCTTTGTCTTTCATCGTGGTATTTAATAAGAACCCCACCACCACCAATACCATCACCAACAACAGAAGTAATATTAATACTACTTCTAGTAGTACTACTACTACTACTACTACTACTACTACTACTACTACTAATAATAATAATAATAATAATAATAATAATAATAATAATAATAATAATATGAAATTCTTCAAAGGTAAAAAATATAAAATAAAATGAATGACAAATTAATATTAAAAGATCTACTTTTGAATTTTTTTTTTATGTGATAGGGCTCATTATCACATTTTGGGATTGTTGCAGCTTGTATATTGTGGCTTTCTGCTCTGTTATCTTGTGAACTGTACATGATCAAGTTCAGAGGGTAAATAAAAGTCAGAAGGCTTTTCATAGTTATGTGGGTATATGGGAGAGAAGTCAGCAATAGCTCAGCAATAAGCTCTGACTCTCTGCTCTGACAAGTCACATCCATGCCATATACTGTACTCGCAAATTTGTATATGTATCAGAAATAGGAGCACAAAGGAAAACATCTGATTTAACATGTGAAAATTAACCCTGAAAACACCAGATCTGTGTTGGACTCTGGTGTCTGTGGGTATTTCCAAAGTGTTACACAGAGTTTCGTTCAGAACAAACTCAGCAACAACGGTGTCAAAACAGTAAGAGTGACATAAATCTATATTTTGATTAATTCTGCTCTAAACTTACTATCCAAAATCCTATTTTCAGATGTGCTGATATATTGTGAAAAAACACACTCTAAACATTTTTAGCCAAGACTTTAGAGCTCTGAACTGAATAAACAGAGGTGTTGGCTACACACTGGTCATTACAGTTTTTATAAATTGCATGTGGTTTTATTTCTAAAGCTTAACAAATGTGAGTTGACACTGTGTTTTACTGAGTCACTAGTTCCTAGACAACTACTGAATATTTGAATATGAATGAATATTTATGAGATTTCTGTGAGGTATTTTTCATGTGAGTGCTCTTTGGTTATAGACACCAAATTGGAATTTTCACACATTCCTATGCCACTAATCCACCACTGACATGTCCGGAATTACCATGTTGTTATCATATGAATGTCAGATCACATAAAAAAGTGCTGCAGTCTGACCCATGCTGAAAAATATGTCTGTGCTTATTTATGCTTCTCTTACAAGAATCTAAAAATATATTTAAATCAAAGCTATATATATTTGAAAAGTAGACCCTTTAATGTTTGACCTTTAGGATAAGATCTCACAAAGTTATATACTGTAAGTGTTTTTGTGGAACTTCGGTTATATCCCGCCAGCCAGAAAATCAGATTTGAGTCACTTCAGTTACTTCACTGGTAATGTAAACATAGTTTTAGTGTCTTCTTTTACTTGTTAACAACATTAGCCTACATTAGCCAAACATGCTGCATCTCCTAAACTACAGTTGGTGAATGCTTTAAAACAGAGATAAACCCCATCTCTATTCTCTGTTATACATATACATACAGCATACCTTTCAACATTATGAGGTATAAATACATAATTCATACTTCAGAGTTACACAGCAACATTTGCATATTCCAGACCTGAGTAGTAGATTATGGTCTTCTGCTCACACAGTTTGAAATGTTTTAATTTTCAAAATCCTGCTCCATTAAAGGAAATAGTTATAGTTAAAGACTTCACCAGCTGCCTGGTTACCATCTCTCAGAAAAACAGATATTTTTTCCCACATTTTCTCTATGGCATATTCATCGTCACATTCACCCAGTTAACCTGCCTCTACTTTAAACTTGGAAGCTATCCAAACTTTATTTCCCATGCCAGTATGACAGAAACAGTTGCCATGGCATCTCAGCTGGTGACAAAAAGCTTTTAAGGCTTCACGTACAGGTCTGAGATCAGAAACGCAGTCAGAAATTAGCCATAACAAATTCAGCAGCACAGTCTACAGTGCCTCTGAATCCATCTGTATATGGAATGATAAAAAAAAATTGCAACACAAAATTATTACTACAGTTGTTGGCTAGGGAGACATCTGTGTGATGAACTGGTGGATGAAGACACACACATACACACAAGAGAGAGAGGGGGGGTGTTCATTTTAATAATATCATTATGTTCATGTTTATGCTTATATATAAGTAAAATAAAATAAGTTGAATAAATTCATTCAATTTGCTCCAGAAGCAGAATATATTCATCCAACAGTGAAAGACTGGTGGAGTGCATGAACAGTTCAGGCTTATTCTACCAATAATAAACTCTTCCTAAATTAAATTATACTGTTGTGTAAACTTAAGTCTGAAAACAATGCATCTACATTCACTAATGTGTCAACACTCAACTATAAATGCTCTAAATAAATAACAAAGTATTGTTCTTTGGAATTTGGGAAACATGTTGAGAGTATTTTATAAAATAAAGAAAAGTTCATTTTACTTAAACACATACCTATATAACCACACAAACTGCTCATTGCTGTGGTCTCTTTTCCACAATGGTATATGTATTTAATTTTAAAACAATTTAATGAAAGCTCCTAATTCTCACTACACTCTAAACTACAGGAGCAGAAAAAAGTATTTGGACCCAAAAGATGCTGTATATAGCACACAGTGTGAAAAATCTGTCTGCCAACCAAAATGATCCAGCCAGGAGTAGCCCTGCGGTCAGCAACTAGCCCTGTGGAAGGCTAGAGAACAGCTCATCCTGGCACCACACACTCTATTATGATACAACGTGTAGTGAATGATCCTCTACTCATATATTATCTGGGCAGTGGTGGTCCTATTAATTCCACTAATGAAGGACATAAGAGGGGGCTGATCAAATGTACAGTAAGAAATAAGGTAGTCTGTAATCCTATAAAGAGAATATATATGGGATGTGTTTCTGTTAAATGAATAAAAGAGTGTGGCTAATGAAGTGGACACTCAAAGCATATAAAGAACTATTTGTTCAGTTGATTTGAATTAATATCCATAAGCTGTGTGATAACAGAGTGATCAGTGTGTGTTGTCTTTTGGTCAATGATACACAGAGAAACCCCACAGGTCAGTGATCAGCAGAAACCATCTGCCTCTCCTCCTACTGCCCACTCACTGTCACGACACAGATCACTGACCCATTCACACACACACTCTCTCTCTCTCTCACTCACTCTCTCTAACGTTCATCTCTCTCTCTCTCTCTCTCTCTCTGACTGACTTTCATGTGTCTCTCTTTCTCTCTGACATTCATGTATCTCTCTCTTTCTCTGACTTTCATGTCTGTCTCTCTCTTTCCCTTTCTCTCTTTCTCTCTCTCTCTCTCTCTCTCTGACTTTCATGTCTGTGTCTCTTCCCATTCTCTCTCTCTCTGACTGACTTTCATGTGTCTCTCTTTCTCTCTGACATTCATGTATCTCTCTTTCTCTGACTTTCATGTCTGTCTCTCTCTTTCCCTTTCTCTCTTTCCCTTTCTCTCTCTCTCTCTCTCTCTCTCTCTCTCTCTCTCTCTCTCTCTCTCTCTGATTTTCATGTCTCTCTCTCTCTCATGTCTCTCTTCCCCTGTCTTTCTCTCTCTCTCTCTCTGACTTTCATGTCTGTCTCTCTCCTGCCCCCCTCTCATCTTTTCTGTCTCATCACTGTTGATCTCCTTCCCTGGTGTACTGATCATTCACTGCAGTGTCAAAATCTGTTGTCTAGTGTTCTTGAAAATGTAGAAAAAGAGAAACTGTCCTACACTTTCCACTTCAGAACTGAAGTCAAATGTAGATGTGGAACTAAATATCATACTTAAGCAAGTGTTCCACTGATAATTCATTAATTTATAAAGGACTTATATACAAAGACAGAAATATTCATTAAAATTACTTTATATAATAAAAAAAGCACCCAAACATCCTGCATTATATATGGTGGCTGCATACACAAACACTGATAATGTGTTGCTACCCAGTACCTGTATTTTACCATAAAGAACATTCAAATAGCATGAAAATAGCACCTTTATCTTCACACAATGCTGACTAAAGTTTTTGGATCAGTCCCTGGTAGCTGGCATTATTGCTGTTGTATTTAAGCAAAAAAAAA
>BRDA01037632.1:0-15407 GCA_036984385.1 Crenuchus spilurus | reverse complement strand
AACGGCGAGCGCTGCTGCTTGGTGGAGGTTGAATGATACCACATTTTTGTGGGGAAAGGGGGGGTTTACATTACCAAATGATTAAACATGCTAGTATTTTACCCAAAATTAATCATGAATAAAGAAAATGAACAAGTTATTCATAAAAGATGTTTTTGTAAATTGAAATTGTGACTTTATTGGGGGGGGTTATAGTGATTGGATCAGATTATTGGGAGGGTCCCAAAAAAATTACACGCATGGAAGTGAGTTTTATAGTGTTATTTTATTTCAGTGTTTGATTTAAGTTTGGAGCTGCTGGTATGGACAAACAGGAAGGAGAACAGCTGGAGTGTGTGTGCACGTGTGTGTGAGAGAGAGTTAAAAATGATAGTCTCTCTATTGTTTAACTATGGTAGTTGCTCGAAAATGTCATTGCAAGGTTTCTTTTTTTACCACATAACCTAAACTACATTATTAGGTAGAATATATAATGTATTATTATTTTTCACTCTAATGATTGTTTTATGTCTAAAACTAAGGTCTTCTGTTTTTTTTTCATAGATCGTAACCCCATTACAACCATGTCATGTGGTGACTCCAAGGCTCTTCTTTGCTTCCATGTTAAGAAATCATGAGTGACGTCTGTGTCTGACCCATTTGACCCCAGGTTGTGGCCTTTACTCCTCCTGTATGTGTGCGAGCTTGTTTTTGTGAGGGAGACCAGCAGAAATGTCGGTAGTGGATATGGCTGTGAACAGTGAGGTGGGTGACTGGGGCTACAGTGAAGATGCCGGTGAGAGGGCATGGCTTCTACAGAGCCCCAGTGTGGACTCCATTCAGCCTTCCAGCCAGTCAGAGGAGCGCAGGGGCGGGACTTCAGCATTTGGGGCTGTATTTATTGTGGTGAATGCTGCGTTGGGGGCGGGGCTTCTCAACTTCCCTGCTGCGTTCAATATGGCTGGAGGAGTGACTCCTGGAGTGGTGCTACAGATGGTAAAATGAAGGTGTCACAGACTAGTGGGTGTGGTTTAGGACTGTCATTTATAACTAATAATAACTTCACTGCTTTTGCCCTGAACTGTCATATTTATTTATTTATTTATTTATTTATTTTTATTTTTACAGTGCATGTTGCTCTTTATCATCACTGGCTTGGTTATCTTGGCTTACTGTTCTCAGGTAAGGAACTGAACCATGAAAAAACTCGCTCAGTTACTCACTCATGCATTCACTTGGTCATTCACTCCATTCCCTTATTCATTAACTTACTCATTCACTCAGTTATTCACTCACTCACTCACTCCCTTTCTCTCTGTTACTCACTCACACATTCTCATTCACTCACTCATCATATGCTAACCCATCAACTCATTCACTCTAGATTCTTCTCTCTCTCTCATTCATTAGGTCAGTAATGAGAGTACATATCAGGAGGTGGTGCGAGCTGTATGCGGGAAGGTTTTGGGTGTTATATGTGAGATTGCCATTGCTGTCTACACCTTTGGCACCTGCATAGCCTTCCTCATCATCATCGGAGATCAGCTGGACAAGTGTGAGTATCCCATATACACAAACACACACACACTCAGACGCTTCTGTGTGGTTTAAATGTTTCTGCACTTGGTGAGGAACCTTATTTCTGAATTTCTGCATGATTGTGACCGTTAATTTTGTATTAAAAAATGAAGATCAAATACAGTGATGTACTGTTATGTTCTTCACTTACTGAATAATGTCCAGGTAAGAATCATTGATCTATGTGTTTTTTTTTTTTTTTCTCTGTGTACAGTGATTGGAGCAATGACCCATGAGTCTGAGGCAGCTGTGGCCTCTCATTGGTTCACAGACCGCAGATTCACCATCACAGTCACCTCTGTGCTCATCATACTGCCACTGTCTATTCCGAAAGAAATCGGCTTCCAGAAATACGCCAGGTACAGTTTCCCCATATTTAACAACTTATTTACCTTGGAATCTGACTCTGACTGGATCCACTGTGTGGATCAAATGAACATTATAGAACATTTTAAAATGTACAATAGAAGTCCTATCACCCCCTACACTTCCAGAGTGTTTAATATGCATTTGTTCTTCTGAATGGTTTATTTTTAGCACATTGAGTGTGATTGGCACCTGGTATGTGACTATCATCATCATTATCAAATACATCTGGCCTGACAAAGAGGTTTCTCCAGGAGACATTCCAACCAGGTCTGTGGTACATTGTCTCATAATTATTTCAGTTATATTGTATGTGTGTGAACTCAGCAGTGATTGGAATTTTAGTTTATGATAAGTGGGTCATTTCAGAACTGATCTTCCCTGTAAATAAAATGTTAATATATAACATTTCTGATGGTTTTTCAGCCCAGCGACATGGACCGATGTTTTCAACGCCATGCCCACAATTTGCTTCGGGTTCCAGGTGTGTGTGTGTGTGTGTGTGTGTGTGTGTGTGTGTGTGTGAGAATTGATGAACTAGTGTTGCATGAATAGTTTTCAGAATGCGAGTTGAGTAAAGATGTCAGATGTTTCTAGTTCTATGTTGATTTTATTATTTTGGGTTTAAAATGACTGGAGAAGGTTTGGTCACTAAACAATTGATAAAACAATCCTGCCAACATTTTACAGTGGAAAATGGTTTATTTTATTATTTCTAATGTTTTATTAGTGAATACTAATATTATTGATAAATATTATTGTTTAGAATAAGTTAAATCACTAATTTGTGACCAAAATAAAACATATATTGATTATCTGTCAAAGATCAGTGTACACATCCACCTGCAATCAATCAGTCAATCTCTTTCTCTGTGTCTCGCTCCCTGTGTTTCTCGTTCTCTCTCTCCCCTGCTTTCTCTCAGTGTCATGTCAGTAGTGTTCCGGTGTTTAACAGTATGAAGAAGGCTGAGATTCGGCCGTGGGGAGGTGTTGTGACCATTGGAATGATTATCTGCCTCTTTGTCTACACTGGTACAGGTGTGTTACTAGAAATAATTCATAGTGGATACTAAGTAATTCATAGTGGATCCTGAATGGTTCATAATGTATACAGAATCATTCATATTACTTATTGAATAACTCGTAGTGGATACGGAATAAATTGTAGTCATCTCTTTTCTTTGATGTGATTAAAAGTTTGGTGGATCTTCCTGTGCAGGTGTATGTGGTTTCCTTTCCTTTGGCTCAAATGTCAGCCAGGATGTCCTGATGTCATATCCATCCAATGATGTCGCCGTGGCCATTGCCAGAGCCTTTATCATCATCTGTGTGGTCACTTCATATCCCATACTGCACTTCTGTGGAAGGTAACAGTGAAGCATAGCTCTTCATATGTGACTGGACATATACTGTACGTGTGTAAAAAAATCACTGTATATAAAGTACTGCATCCACTGAATCCTAAACGGACTGAAATGCTGTGTTGTACAGAGCCGTGTTGGAGGGTCTGTGGTTGAGGTTTAAAGGTGAGCAGGTGGACACAGATGTGGTCAGAGAGCGCAGACGAAGGCTGCTGCAGACGCTGGTCTGGTTCAGTTTTACTCTCCTCCTCGCTCTCTTCATCCCTGACATTGGCCGGGTGATCTCACTCATCGGGGGGCTCGCTGCATGCTTCATCTTTGTCTTTCCAGGTAAACCCTTCTGACTGTTCTGCTCGTTTCTAAGCTGAGCTTCAATATAATCACATAAGTCAGGTTTAGTGTCTGAAATCTGCTTCTGTAGTTTTACGCTAGAACTACGAGGTTAATGTAGATAAGTATTAGATGCTTATGTACACCAATTAGCATCAAGCTAAATTATTACACTCACCTCAATCTGTGTTGAGATGTTCAGTAATCTCATAGTGTTGATGTGGTTTCCTGCACTGTTCCAGGACACTGTACGATACACTATTATTGATAAACTAGTCCTCAAATTGTGTTTATGCCACATTAAGGATGTTTACAATAAATAATGATATTATTTATATTAAATACACTCACTGGCCACTTTATTAGGTACACATACCTCAGAGAGTTTGCTCAGTACTGATGTCAGATATTTTCCTCTTTGTTGTGAGTTGATTGCTCTGTACCACTCAGTGTCGCATCAGTGGCCTGTTGAGCTCCACTGTTACTGGGAGACACTCAGTGTATGGAGACACTCAGTGTATGAGATGTATATTCTCAGTACCCTGTCACTACAGTGACTGTACTGTTCTACTGGAGGCTCTGGTGCTTCACAGTCCACAAACATGTAGGTCAGGTGAATTGGGTACTCTAAATTGCTATGAGTGGGGGTGCCAAACGACGCAAGATGGTGTAATGCCCTGCCCAGTGAAGGGGTAGGGGACTTGGTGATAATGGAAGATAATGGATGGATGGATGGATGGTCATAATGTTATTAATTGTATTCTTTGCTTTTCATTTTGTTTAGGTTTGTGTTTAATCCAGGCCAAACTTTCAGAGCATGACGTCCATTCTGCCAGGTTAGTGTCCTGTGTGCTTAAGTGTTTCATTGAAGCTGTTAGTGAGTGTTCAGTGATTGATCTCTGATTTCTCTCCAGTTGGAAAGCCCTGGTGGCTTACGGGGTCATCATGGTTACAATTGGAGCTTTCATCTTCGGCCAGACCACCACTAATGCCATCTACAAAGACATCATCAACCATACTGACAGCTAATAGACTGAGTGCTTGGATGGTGGAAACAGCTAAACATTTTGGACTGAGACTGAATGCACTGACGTTCTACAATCAGCTTTAAATCTGCAATTGTAACAAAAAGACACAAACTCCTACATGTATACCTCTTCAGTCCTCAGTCAGGCTACGAGCCAATCAGCATGCAGCATGAACTGTCCTAGCTGTGTGTGACTGGGACACATTGTATTTGAGGGGGAAGCTGATTTTTTTTTTTTTTTTTTTTTTTTTTTTTTTTTTTTTTTTTTTTTGATAAATCCAAGACTCTTATTAAAGAGAATCTCCACTGATATACTAAAGTTTCTACATAATGAAATGGTTCAGATGTAAACATACTCAGAGAGGTTTCACCCTCTATTCTAAAGAAACTAAACTGTTCAAAGAGGTCTTGATGGTAACCAGATGTCAGAAGTATCTAAAAGCTACAAGTTATTACATCACATGTTTATGAATAGACATTATTACACAAATGGTTATGAATGAGATTATTTTATGATGGTTTTTAGATCAAAATCTTCTATAAACTATTATTTAAAAGTCCATTCATGATGGAGGGATACATACAGGGCAAAATAGTCCCAAAAACCCCAGTTTTTATCTGATTTATCATCATCAGCATTCATATAAACACTGAAAGACGTATTTAAGTTCACAGCTGGTTTGAATAGTAAAACAAATGGAGATATTTGTGTTGAGCGTAATGACGTTTGGTTATCATCATCACCGATGTAAAAATAACTTGTTTCTCTAAAATAAGCAATATCACAGCAAAAACATCCAAAAGCTATAAAAGTTACTAAAATTAATTAGTAGTTTTGATAGTAAATAAACTGGATATGATATTTGGTATATTTATCAGTAATACTAAGAATGAATCATTTTATACCAAAACACTCAATAACTTTGTTTACATGTTGATGATAAAATTATGCAGAGCTTTTAAAATATTGGTGGATGTTTCTCCTTAAAAACAATTAAATGTGCGGGTTAGTCTTGATTTAACCGTGGAAGCTGCTTTTTACAACTGAAACTTAGAAAGTAGAAATAATTTTACTTGAATTTGATTCATAAGACTTGAACACAAATCTTAAACAAAAATGGGAGTTAAAATGAGCTCTGATTTTGTTTTAATTTCATTGTGAATTGTTGTTTTCTGCTATGTGAATGTGGAAGGATGAGTTATTCAATCAAACCTTTTTAGTAACTTCCTCAGCCTAACATCCCTGCCAGTCACTTTATTCCTGTAATAATGACTCTACAGACACTGTTCTGCTTGGACATAGTACTGCTTGGGTGAAGATGTTTGCCTTCCATCAGTAATCAGTGTTGCTCAGAATACATGTCGATGGTTTACAGTTTTATTGCAGTCACAGTTTTAGTAAATATCATTAAAATTGCAATATTAATAAAGGGAAGTGACACAGAACATTGTGTATTTTTTATTTTTTCAGTAATACATATAAAGTAGAATATCTTGAAAAATGAACACTTTTGTTTATATTTTATAATTAATGTGATGTGACATGTTGAGCCTATTTTGCTAATCTCAAATTTTTCAAATTATTGATTGTGATCAGAGACATCAGAAGTGTCTTCACTGGACTAAAAAGAACCAGAACTGTGCTCCAAAATCCTCTTTTCATTTGTAAATCAGCTCCTAGAGTCTGAGGCGCACACAATTCAAGGTGTTTCTGCAGTCTGTGATGGTTTGAGGTTCTGGTGTTGGTCCACTGTGTTTAGTCCAAAGTCAACATCTACCAAGAGATGCTTCCATCTGCTGACAAGCTTTATGGAGATGCCCAGCAGCTGCCCACAGTAGAGGTCTGCAGACGTGGGACACATTACAATATTCTGTGGTGACTAAATCTAAAGTCTGGTGAGACTAAATGTGATTGTTTTTGGTCGGTGTTTATTCAGTCTTTTTTAATCAGTCCCACAAATGAATAAATAGTCTAGAAAATTATCATAATCATGCAATGACTACCCTGCACAGTTAACATAAAAACAGCTAATCAATTAGTAAGAAAGTAATAAACTCATTCAAAATATCGGTAAGGCGAGCGGTCACGTGACCATGAAGTGAGCGTCATTGTGCTACAGAAATGACTGAGTCTGTAGACGGTCAGTCAGTTTCGGCTACCGAAAGTGTGCTTATGTGTGCTTGGATCGACGGACACATACATACCGAGGGGGCAATTTCTGCATCTCCAACTCACCTGACAGCATGTGTTTTTGGGAGGAAACTGTGCTGTAAATGGTCAGCTGGTCTGTGAAAAAATTATGACACATTAAATAAATGTTGATTTGTTCCCACCGGCCCAGTCAGCTGAATGACTTCCGACAGGTGGCACTCACTTCACATCTGATGAAGACGTTGGAGCGGCTCTTCTTCGACCTCCTCCTCAGAGACCAATCAGCTGGTCATTGACTTTGGGAGGTCCAGACCTCCAAAACCTAGATAGGAGAACCCCACAATAGCAGTTTACAAATGAGGATACATGAACATTAATTCACACACGGTCATATAAAGCACTTTCTGGATGTCACTTTAGAGACTTAACATGGAAGAAGTAGTTAACAGACCGTTTAAAGGGTCTTTTTGTGTTATTTTTTTACTCTTTTATTTGTTATAAATGTGTTACTAATAATAATATGATGTAGTACCTGTGCGCGTCCTGCGGGCGACAGTAGTGTTCAGTAGTGTTTAGCTCATGACACTGCAGTGCGTGACGAAGAAGCAGAAGGAAAATGGCGGCGCGCATGATACTGAGAGCGGCGCTGCAACAAACACGTAAATTAAAACATTATAAAGATTTTACACTCTTATAAACTCGGTTTTATACAGTAAATATGTACTTTAACCAGCTCTGACTCTCTGACTGTGGACATGTGACTCTGTAGTGTAGATCTGCTGTTTGTCATTGAGTGCACTTATTTTGGTTATTACAGTTTTTATTAGTTTAGGCAATTAATTTATTATTCTCATTATGTTGTTTTTATTATTTTGTATATTTTAATGATACATAGTATTTTTTACATTTGATTGTATGTTTTATTTTTTATTAGCATATTTTGTTTTTTTTTTTCATTTTTGTTTTTATTATTCTTAGTTTTTTGTTTTGTTTATATTTCTACATTGTGGATAATTGTATATATTAATTGGCTTTTGTATTTTTTTATGCTTGCATTATTTTATCATTTTATGTTTTTATTATTTTTCTTAGTTTACATTTTTATTTTTTATTATTATAAATGTTTTATTTGTTTGTATATTTGATTATTTTTATTAGTTTACTCTATTTTTATTAGCTTATATTTTTATTTGTTTTGTTAGATTGTTTTCAGTAGTTTGCTGTGATTCTGTGGAAAATTTGAGGATAAATGATTGTTTCTGTTTTTTACAGGATGTTCACTTCCTCTCCTCACTCAGTGTCAAAGAACTAAAAGCACAGTCTATCCACCAAAGTGAGAAAACATTTACATTAGGACTTAAAATAAATATTAGTCATTTGTGTGTTTTCAGTGTACCTGTGTGCCAGGATGCTATTTTCTTCATTTATTTCACATATGCACTATGCATATTACACACACACTCTGATTTATTGTAAATTTTTATTATCTTTATATAAAAGATAAATGTCTTCATGTTGCATATTCCTAATTTAAATAATTTTTCCTTGATGTTATGTTATGAAATGAGTTTGTATGATATAAATGAAATGTATTTGATAATCTTTTTACTACAAAAATCTGTCATTTTGTTTCTCAGTTATGTTCCAGAGACGTCGTTGTCCAGACCTCCGTGGCCTGAGCTTCCATTGTACGACAAAGAGGAAGAACAAAAGCAGCATCGAGGCAAATACATTTATTTCTGCACTCATTAGCTGGGTGGTGTAGTGTAAAATAAGATAAGATAGAACTTTATTAATCTTTGGCAGATTCCTTCAGAGAAATTCAGTTTCCAGCAAATCTCAGTAGAAACACAGTAGCAGCACACAGGATAAAAGATAAACATTACGGTACTATAAACAATTACTAAACAAGGTAAAACTTAAAAAATAATAATAATAATAATTAAGGTAAAATGTAAAATATTACACATCGTGTATATATATATATATATATATATATATATATATATATATATATACACATGCACGCACGCATGCACACACACACACTGGGGTTAGACAATGAAACTGAAACAGCTGTCATTTTAGTGTGGGAGGTTTCATGGCTAAATTGGACCAGTCTGGTGGCCAGTCTTCATTCATTGCACCAGTAAGAGCAGAGTGTGAAGGTTCAATTAGCAGGTAAGAGCACAGTTTTGCTCAAAATATTGCAGTACACACAACATTATGGTGACATACCAGAGTTCAAAAGAGGACAAATTGTTGGTTCACGTTTTGCTGGCGCATCTGTGACCAAGACAGTAAGTCTTTGTGTCTAAATATTATTGAGCCACTTTGGGGTGTTTTGGAGGAGCGAGTTATGAAATGGTTTCCTCCACCAGCATCACGTAGTGACCTGACCACTATCCTGCAAGAAGAATGGCTTAAAATCCCTCTGACCACTGTGCAGGACTTGTATATGTCATTCCCAAGACGAATTGACACTGTTTTGGCCGTAAAAGGAGGCCCATACTAATAAATAATTGTGGTATAAAACCAGGTGTTTCAGTTTCATTGTCTAACCCCTGTATATATGTGTGGATATATGGCTACTGGATGGTGGCTCCTGCTCTTCCAGTTCACCCTCTGTTGTCCTCCCCTGAAAGTGTACCTTAACATCTGGATGGAGCGATAATAATGCATTTTGTAGAATTATTTAGGTGACTGTTGAATTCTAGTGTTTGTAATCAACGTGCAGCTACAGATCTCAACTAAAGAATCCTCCAAACATCTTGGCTGACTACATCTGGGAAAAGTGGGAAAGTAATTGAACCATTCTTTTAGTGTTGTTTTTGTAATGAAAACATTCATTAAACAGATGAAGTCAAGCACATTCAGCAATGAAGAAGACAGCCGTGAGGGTCTGCACCATTTCAGTTCATTTTACTTCCTCTCTGAGCTTTTTCTCGTGCAGTGAGACCTGCTGAGAGCAGAGAAAGTGCGGCATTATGAGAGTCATTCCAGAGCTCAGTGGGGGAAGTTTATAGGAGACTGAAACACGAGGGCTGATGATCTTGTGACTCGTGTTCAGATAATAAAACAATGAGTCTGGACAGAGTCCTTCTCCTCTGTCTCTGCTGTGAGGGGACCTTTGTTTTGAATAGACTTTAATGCATCATTGATGCTTTTTGACTTTCTTCACATTTTAGATTTAAGGGTCATGAATGCTGTGATTTCCTGATCAGCCATAACATTAACACCACTGACTTGAATCTCCACTCCATCTGTTCATCTATGTATACTTTGTTCACCTTGTTCTTCAATGATCAGGACCACCACAGAGCAGATGGATTATTCTCAGTGACACTGACATGGTGGTGGTGTGTTAGAGTGGATGCTTTTAAACACTTCGGTGTCACTGCTGGAATGAAAATAGTTTACCAACCAGCCAACACTGTCAGGAATAGAGGTGAGTGGACGTGAGATGACACAGTGTTTAACGCCTGCAGAAGCTTTAACACCACCACCACCACATCAGTGTCACTGAGAATGATCCACTTGCTCTGTGGGGGTCCTGACCATTGAAGTATACAGAGAAACAGACAGACTACAGTCTGTAATTATAGAACTGCTGAAATGATGTTTTTTATAAACAATTGAAATAAAAGACAAATATCTTTACAACTTGCTTCCAACAGAGGTAGTACAGAAGGTCAACACACTCCTCGAGAACAAAGAATACGGGCGGCTCTTTGCAGTCGTCCACTTCGCCAGCCGTCAGTGGAAAGTGACCAGTGAAGATCTGATCCGGATTGAGAACCACATTGAAGCCGAGTGTGGGGACAGGATAGTACTGGAGAAGGTTTGTTCACCTAATGATATAGAACATCTTACACTCTTTAGCTTTGTGCTGATAATGCTAACAGTGGGTTTGGGCAGGTGCTGCTGGTTGGAGGAGAAGACTTCACATTGATTGGGAAACCTCTTCTCAGGTAACTAAACTTGCAATGATCAGCACACAAACACACACACACACAGCTGTAGTAACTGAACTTAGACTTAATAGAAATTGTACTCAGACTTGTCTCAGACTAAATTTTATTTCTGATCTTGACTGATAACAGCTGCATTTAAATAATATACTTATTTCTCTTTTTTAACTTTTGTAATGGTCACCACACACTGACAGGTCATCTCAGTATGTCTGAAGTAACTGACTGGACAGTGGTCATTACATGGATTCAAAGAATGTCATTTATATAAAAATGTTGACAAATATTTGTCATATAAATTATATAATAAAATAAAAAAATCTGTTAATTCTGTGTGACTATTGAAGTACAGCTCTAGCAGCTCATAATTTGCTAAATGTGAAAACTCATGTTCTGTCTGGTTGGGTAGATGGCTGTCTCTCGTCATCACTACTACCATGTAATGTCCACTGGCTCAGGTGTCTGTTAGCTGATGTATCAGAGCTGGGGATCCTGTGCTTTTTTGTGAGTGTGTTGGCTGCACAGTGACAATGTGTCAGCAACAGTTAGAAAAGATGTGGTGACTGACTTCACCTGCGTCAGAGGAGTCCTGTCCTGGTCCTCACCATCCTAGAGTCAAGAATATTATAAGTGATTGAGAGAGTCTAAGCAGACGGGGGGTTGATTGGCTACGTCTAGGTTTTGGGGGTGCTGGGTAAAAAAAAGCAGTATAGTGACTCAATAAACAATTATATATACATTTGATTATAGGCTGATTATTTTATTTAACAGTTTAAGCTCAGTTTGACCCAAAACTCTTCATTTAGAGATGTATAAGAGGAGACAACACTGATCTGAGTGCTTAGCTGCACAGGGAGGCTCTGTTCTCTCGCCTTCACTTTCTCTGTCTGTCTGCTGTTTTCACACTCAGTTGTGACTTGGTCAGAGTGGAGGCTACAGTCATAGAGAAGACAGAGTCCTGGCCTATGGTTCACATGACATTCTGGAAGAGACACCGATTTCAGAAGAAGAGGAGTAAGTAGCTGAAGGTTGTGATTTATTGTGGAATTCTGCCTGAAGATTGTTCCTCCACACATTTGGCCTGATCACCGGAGCTTATAATGCATCTCAGTGTCAGTTGTATGCATATTTAATAACTCTACCCATAATATAGCAGAGCTTCAAGCACTGGCTCACTCAGAAGTCAAGACTGTTCTGGTTTCGTTGGAGTCTGTACTTTTACAGGTCAGGCTTTCTGCTAGATTCTGCTGCATTGCTGTGAGGATGTGATTGCATTCAGTGATGTTAGTGAGGTTGACATGTTAGATTATCTCCAACACTTTATCCCCAAATCCTCAACTCATCCCAAAAGTGTTTGATGGAGCAGAGAATACAGCTCCACTGTTCAGTACTCTGCTCTCTTGCCCCCACACCTGGCATTAGACATGGTGTCAACAGGTTCATGTTTGCTCTTATTTTATTGGCCTTACTTCTCTACAGGGACTAGACAAGCTGTGTGAGCATTTGTATATCTGTGTCAATTTGAAGTAGCTAAATGCCTTCATTAGAAGGTGCACAAACCTTTGGACATGTAGTACATTTACACAATGTAGCTGATTAGCCAAGACATGTTTGTAGTGCAAATGTTGCTTCTTTTATTTTAGAATCGGGGCTGTGAGGCTAATGTTGCTCACAAACACAAGATTGCAGTACTCACCTAAAGTACATCACCAGAACCTGTCTGCTCACTCAAAACTCATCCAGATGTTAGTGAAGCTCTCACAGCAAATATAGTGACTATTTAGGTGATACTTTAGATAGATTTACAGCTCCAGTTCTAAACTAAATCTAAATCCAAACTTATGTAAACATGGTTTCTGAGTGTTCAGGGCTACACAAATTTGACAAATTATATTTTATTTGATCTACATACTGTATTTTCCAGACTATAAGTCGCGGTTTTTTTCATAGTTTGGCCGGGGTGTGACTTATACTCTGGAGCGACTTATGTGTGAAATTATTAATACATTATTACCGCTATATCATTTTACATGTTATTTTCACACTAAACCGCAAGAGGGCGCTCTAGGCCCGTGTTGGTAATTTCAACATTGAGTCTGATGTAAGTGACGTAGAAGAAGAAGCGCCGCATGTTCTACCTCCGGAGTTAGCGGAGTTGTTTAAAAGTGACACAGAGGATGAAGATTTCATTGGATTTTAGTTATTTGGAGTTACACGGATGGTTTAGTAAACTTTTTAGCATATTATATATGCTCTGGTTTTCTGAATAAATCTTAATATGTTATGTTAACATACCAGGCACGTTCTCAGTTGTGTCAGTAACGTAAGCATACTGTTCAATTATTCAGCCTGTTGTTGCCTCTATTCTATTTTTATTTTAAATTACTTTTCAAAATGACATGTCTGTGCTTGGTGTTAGACTTTATGAAATAAATTTCCTCCAAAAATGCGACTTATACTCCAGTGCGACTTATATATGTTTTTTTTCTTCTTTATTATGCATTTTATGGCTGGTGCGACTTGTACTCTGGAAATAATGTGATTATATGATTATGATTAAAAGCTGCTATGAATGATTAGGCAAAAATATCAGTTATTTTAGGTTTTGTGAATTAATTTTCTTTGCAGATTGCGGCTTATTTGTGGAATTATGTTGTAAAAACCAATATTGTGATATTATTAAACATGTTGTGCAGAGTTTAGATCATAATAATCTGTTTGGAGGAGTTTATGTGGAATAATATGAAAACTATGTCTGTGTTACTGTTCAGAAGTTCAGTTTTGTCACAAATGTATAAATGATTTGAGTCTGAACAGCTTTCAGATCGTTATATTGATGCTGTAAATAAACTAATAGAGACTAATCCACAATGAGGACAAATCAACAGTTTGAGAATTATTGAAATATTGAATTTAAAAACAACTTGAGTTGGTTTTTAAAGACCACTGACTGACTGTTAGATATAAAATATCACAGTGTTATTGTGGCTCAGCCTTTTGAGTAGTAGTGTACACTGTACTTTGTTACATTATATGTTCGAGTAATAAGTTTTAGTTTAGTAAACTAAGTCTGCAGTTATAATCAGGGAGGATCTGTAGTGCTGTCAGTGATGAATGGCCTAAATTCCTGGCCATGCACAAATGCCAATTACAGGCTAAACATAGATTTTGATGATTTGTTTGAAGTAAACAGGAACATTAACTTTGTTCAGGAAGCAGAAACGCATAAGTCCAGAAACAGCTTCCCCTTTTATGAATATTCTCAGCAGACAGAGCTGAGCTGCCGCAGGGAAGTGAGAGATTTTTGCCTTTTCTGTTAAACAAACTTGCTTGTCAAGCTTGAGTTGATGTCTAGTCTCTGACCTTCCACCCATACACAGCAAACACTGACTGCTGCTTTTATTTTTGTGTTTTTGCAGTTATTATACAGCCACAGACGGTTCTTCGGATCAACAGCATCAAAGTGTCTCCGAGATTGACCTGACCTCTGTTTTTGTAAATAAATTGTCACCTTCCTTTGGGTGCAGTCATGTTTCTTACTGTAATTAAATGAAAGTTAGAGCCACAGCCATTTGTCTTCACATTTAATACAGCTTGCTGCTGCTGTTAATATATGGATCAATATACACTCACTGTACAGACTAGTTCATCTGTTTCTCTGTGTACTTCACAGTTCTTCAATGGTCAGTAACCTCACAGAGCAGGGGGATCATTCTCAGTGACATTGATGTGGTGGTGGTGTGTTAGTATGTAGCGCTACTGATGTTTTTACCTGACCTCAGTGTCACTACTGGAGTGAAAATAGTGTAGCAACCAGCCAACAGTGTCAGGATTAGAGGACCAACACAAACTGTGCTGAGCTACTGTCTCTGACTTTAAAAACTATAAGGTGGATCAACAAGGTAGTTGTGTGTAATAGAGTAGACAGTGAGTGGACACAGTGTTTAACATCTCCAGTAGCTCCAACACACCGCCACCACATCAGTGTCACTGAGAATGATTCACCAGCTTTGTGGAGGTCCTGACCGTTGAACAGGGTGAAAGGAGACTAACAATGTTTGTAATGGATATCCTGAAGTCATGAGGAGCCCGTCTGATCTGATCCTGACCATCTACTGTAACAGACTAATAAACCACTGAAAATGGTACAACACTGTCAGAGCAAAGTGTAATACTGCTTGCAGCATAATGGTCAGAAGGCCATGCTGGTAGCAGAACTGGACAGTGGAGGAAGATGAGCTGCTCTGATGCATCACATTTTCTTCAAAATTATGTGTACGACTGGATGCATGTACCTCACATAATTGAGGAGTAGATGGACCAGCATGCCCTGTGAGAAGAAGACAAGCCAGTGGAGGTAATGTTCTGCTGAGAACCCTTGGGTTTTGGCATTCATCTGTATGTTATTCACACCACCTACCTAAACAGTGCAGACCAAGTTCACACCTATATGGTAACAGTGTTTCCTAATAGCAGTGACCTCTTTCAGCAGGATAATGTGTCCTGACACACTGCAAAAACTTTAGGAATGGATTAAGGAAACAATATAGGACATTTGTCCATGAACAACCTCAATAAACACTATTAATCACTAGAATAGGAGATATTAGTCCATAAACAACCTCAATAAACACTATTAATCA
>BRDA01037631.1:12329-37246 GCA_036984385.1 Crenuchus spilurus | reverse complement strand
AAAGTTATGTACAAACACCTTTCTGATCTACTCATTTCAACTGACTGAAAACTGCTTTTTCAAAAAATCCTTATTCTTTGACATATAACGTTTTTTAACTGTAATGCAAATAGTTACTTTCCCTGGTAACGAGTTACTTATATTATAGAGTAATTCAGTTACTAACTAAGTTACTTTTTTGAACAAGTAGTGAGTAACTATAACTAATTACTTTTTTAAAGTAACGTTCCCAACACTGCTCATTAGTAAACTGCTAGTATATTTTTATCAGTGTCCTTGCTAAATAAAAGTACACTTAGGGGAAATACTTTTATTATACTTAAGTATACTTAATAACATGTACTTGAAGTATACTATTTTTTGGTAAGGGAAATGCTCCCTGGCCCAAGCAAAACAATGCCACCTGTGTCTGTTGGTGTGGTCAGGTACCCTTGCAGGTCATCTAGCACACAGACCACGCTGATGTAAATGGTTGTGAATGGTCTGACTTGACACTTGTGTGCCTCTCACCTCCCTTAAATGTGCCTGGGGTTTTTCACAATGAAGCGGTCATCAGTGTGATCTGGACAAAGAACGTCCACTTCTATGTCTTTCTGTGACTCTTCCAGTCTCTCTGTTACAACCTGCTGATGACACTGTGTGACACTCTAAACTCAGTGGTCACTTCTGTCTGAGAACATCCTGATGAGGAGTTTAAATACCAATTCTAACTGAAGCAGGACGTTTATTGGTGAATTCCTGGACCAAGCACCTGTTGTACATTTTGCTTCTTACATTTGTTTTTACATTTAAGCTTCTTGTTAGAGAACAGCAAGTTGTACAAAAAGAACAGTTGGAAATGTACATTCAAATACAACTACAAAAGTTAGAGTGCATTTTAGCTTCATCCTGAAATTTTCCCCAAAAGCCAAATATCATTCACTTTTTGTGAGTTGTGTGTGTGTGTGTGTATATATATATATATATATATATATATATATATATATATATATATATATATATATATATATATATAGTATAGTTACTTGTATTGGAAAGTTACACAGGATTTGAAGTACACCAAAATTCAAAACATGTTCAGATTTTTCTTCAGTTTATTGTACACACTCACAGGAAACACCACACAAACATACAGACTGTAAATAGGGATAATGTTTATTACAGTGATGTAAAATTGATAGTTTTCATTATTTTAATTCATGAAATTTGACAAAGTGAATTTAAGCTTAAAATATCACTTTTTATTCTGGACAAATATTACACAGAAATCTGATATTCTGTATTTTAGCATCATATTTAACTTTTGATTAAAAAATAATTTATTAAGCATGCAATAAAATAAATATTTCAGTGTTTCATTTTCAGTATATGTTTCATGGAATACGCACTTCTTGTGACAAACTACAAAAAAAAAAATCACACTATTCCTCGAAATGTTGATTCTCCTTTTTATATATTTAACACAAGTATATTGTTTATATTTGTCAGCAATAATACACTCAACATAGTACTTTATAGCTGTACCTAATAAGCTACCATACCATTTACAGTCATTTATAAGGTGTACAAATGTACAAAGACTCTGGTACAGCCAATGTTGGAAGTGCAAATCACACAAACACATCTTAAACATACACTGCACTAAGCAGTAAAGCAGTTTACCTGCTCAAATTAACTATTTCACTGTGATTTCTTCATATTATATTCCTGTACTTTCTCGTTTAACTTGTATATTACAACTGTGCTGGTCAACTTTTTGTACAAAACATCTGATGAACGCTAAACAGAACACAAAACAACAACAGAGCTCAGTCCAGCTTTCTGGAACAAGTTCAGGATATTCATGCTTATTTTCCCCCCAAAAAGTGAGGAAATTATATGTACAGTATATTGTTCAAGATTTCACACATATACACATTAGGTTATATGATGGAATATAGTAAGCAGATATGAGAAGGGATGATGAAAACAAACAAAACAAAAAAAGTTGAGCTTTTCCAGTTCTACTGCCCCATATAAATGTAACTGAGGAACGCTAGCTGTAATGTCTACCAGAGTCCCAAATGTCTCTCAGAGGAGCAATGTTGCCATTGCATCTGGGAGGTGTTTGTCTACATCTCTCACGATTAATAAAATTTACTACAGTGCTGCATCAAAACAATGAAAATTTTTGGAAGAGTTCATTTGTGTTTATAAGTTCATTCAAAAAAGGTATACTCATATTTTACATTCATATTAAATTACTTTCCCAATATAGAATTTTATTTTTGTTTTTCTGTTGGTGGGTATAGATTATAGATAATGAAAATCAGAAATCCAGAATATCAGATTATAAGAATATTTTTGTGAGTAAATTATTTGAAATATGATATGGATATGCATCAGGAGAGCCTTTTAGGAAGATATATATAATTTTTTTTTTTTTAAGTGTAGCCATGTAATAGTGAGTTTCTTGTGGGATGTAGATGAGCATCATTGGAAAAGAAGCCCAAAACTGTAAGCTTTTGCCATTCCAGTTTGCATCAAAAAACATTCCAGATGAATATACACCTTGGTGTAGCTGTTTGTGTTGATGCAGCACTGGGGCTTGGTCATGAAAGGAGCTAGCAAAATACATGAGAAACAAAAGGGAAGCAAAATAAACCAGAAAACACAGAGATGCAAGGAATAAATGGTAAGTTAAGACCTTTATACCTAGGGCTTGGTTTTTGAGAAATCTCAGTTGCAGTACAAAGATCAAAAAACACTTCAAATCATTCTGCATAAGAGATGCAGCTTAAAAAGAAAATGTTGCACTTTTTGCCACCTTGTGAATATCTGCCTTGTGAATCCCAGTCAATAAACAAAACAAAAAAAACAGTACGAGCACCATGAAATTGTATTCTATACACAAAGCAAAGACAAAATATTCCTGCTATCTATTTCAAATACACAAAATAAGCAGAACATTTTTCATGCATGCGGAATAATCACAATCAGGAATTCGTAGAGTTATTGTAAAAATCTAATTCATTTTCCTGTGGTATAATCCCCATGGGTGCCAAGGCATGTTTTCAGAGTATTACACTATTACAGTATTATATTGACGTTTTTCTCAGATACATTCTTTCCATTTACTGAAATGTTGTATGTCAATGCAAGTTACCAGTTATTTATGAGGACAAGGTGTGGCTGCGGAAGGAGTGTTGTTTCTACTGTGGTCCAAATCTGTACAGTTGTCGGCATATAGAGATGATTTACCAGTGTGAAAGGTTGTTCTCTCTTTGCTATGTGTCATTACAGCTAATCAAAAATGACAATAAAATGACAAGAAGCATGTCTGAATGTGTTCAGTATGTTATACACTATTGATAGATAGATTGATTGATAGATGTTTTGGTGCTTGTTGTTCATACCTGTATCAGTTGACCACCATCTTTCAGGAACTAAATCTCATTACCCATAGTTATAACTCAACATAAAAAAAATGAGGACAAAATTTTTAATGGCTACATCTACCCACATAATATGTAATCTCTATGTTGAATAATTACAGGATCATAGACACTCATACATAAACATTTACACCGATATTGGATTCTCATTTTGTTCAGTCACTCTTTCAGGCTCAGTTATCACCCTGTACTTTTTGGGCAGACGTTGGAATGGCACAGAGTGGAGGCTGTTTTGGTTTTGGTTTGACAGACATGAGGGAGTCAAGGTCCACCAGTGAGGCTCCGTCTCCAAGGAAACTAGCTGGCTTTTGGGGATCCTGTGAGGGCACAGCACCTATGAATGAATAAGTTAAAGAAATAAGTTATAAAGAAATAAGAAGTGTTTGTGGAAAAAAACAGACAAAAATGGTTAATGAACATCTGGACATAAAAAGAAAAATGTGACTGTTGCCAATAATCAATGGAAATTGGTATCACTGGCTAGCGACTATTCATATTATCAATTAGCTTTTTGAATTAATCATCCTTAAAGCATTGAATAAATGTTTACACACAAACTGTACATGTGGATATTGTGAAAATATGCCTTAGAGCATAAACAGCATTTCCACAAACCAACGATTACTTCATATATTTTATTCATTAAGCACCTAAATGTAAATAAAGACATAATGCAGGAAAGAGAAACATAAATGATAGAAGTGTGAAGGGAAATATGTTTCACTGGACCTACTCTCTGCAGGTGCTCCCCAAATATCTGAACTTCCTCCATCACCAAAGGGGTCATCTGTTGCTGTGCCATCAGTGGGAGCTGTTGGGGCACCCCAGGGATCATTAGCTGGAAGCGGTGATTCTGAAAGAAAAAAAAAACTGAAAAATCTCTACATACTTTTACATTCACTTCAGGAGGAGAGCAGGTGTGACTGAGCTTCAATATTATGGAAGAGGAACACAATTTTAATTTATTCTTTAGAAATAATGTTCTAAAATGATGCATGAAGCACCACAAGTAAATGTTTTGAGATCAAAACAGCACATAAGACTTTACTCAACCAGATCATACATCAAGTTTGATAAACACAGGAAAGGATCAATCCAATCCGTTTCAGACACATGGGAAGGTGTTTTAAAGGGCTGCCAAATTCAGGTAATTTTTTCACCCACTGCCATTCACTAGGCAGACCACCATAACTGGAATGCAATTATGATAACTCATATTGAGCAAATTCATTTTTCAGTAGCAAAAGCCTCCCTTAGCAAACCATCTTCACGGCCCAGATACCCATGGCCCTGGTTGTTTCGGGATAGTGGAGTAGGTGCTAGTGGGTTGTTTTCTAGAGCCTACTCCTCTACCCGGGAGTGAATGGCTGCGCTGCTGCTAAAACTAGCTTAGCAGTTGTGCTTTGCACTCTGTGATCTGCTGAGACGCATTGTGTTTTGCATTGTCCTTGTTTCGCTTTTTTGCAATTTTCAAGCTATAATACATCTGTATGGGTTGTATTTAGATTTTTATGCATATTACCTGTTTTTTTTAGATTTTTCCACAAGTCTATCAATTACAGGCAGTAGAGTAGCCATTTGCTATTGCAGTAAAGCTTGTTTGGTGCTTGGTGTTGTTTGTTTAATCACCTAAAAGTGTTAAGCACTTATTAAATTATGGCTGGGACTGAGTGTTTTGCCCATTAATAGTATAACATATTTAGTTGAACCCCCTTTTTCCAACACTAGTGACTGTGATGGTGATTGTGTGTTACGTGCTAACTAGTAAGCTCTCGGATGAAGAAGCTGGACTAATTAGAGGTGTGTTTATGTGGATTATTAACCCTCTGGAGTTGGCTCTCGATGGCATATTAACAAAAACACATAACAGATTTTATCTTAGAAACAAAATGAATTATACCCCAGAAACCATAAAGGGTCTACTTTTGAAACATATACAGCTTGAATCTAAAATACTTTTAGACATTAGTGTGTTTGGAAAATCAAGTGCGCTTCAGAGAATTAGAATTGGCTAAAATTTAAGGGAAGCCTGGTCTTTTAGCCATATATATAATTACGTACACAGTCTAAGACTGGAGAACTGGAAGGTGGTGTAGGTATAATCTACCAAAATAATTTAAACACTAATTAGGAATACTGCAATTCCTTCAATTAGTTTGAAATGCTTTACATTAACAACCAATCCATCTACAAATAAAAACATTCTTATTAACTAATATACAGTGGTGCTTGAAAGTTTGAGAAGCCTTTAGGATTTTCTATATTTCTGCCTAAAAACTTAAACATTTTTTCTATAAAATTTCTACCTAATTAACCTAAAAGTTAAGATTGGTCTTTGGTAGAACAACTTCCCTTGAGATTCAATTTATGGACAGATGCCCTGACATTAGTGCTGGGTGATAAAATTATATAGATTTTTTCACAATAAGTTTTTCCTCTATGACGACTATAAGCCGGGACAATAGAATTTGATAAGCATTAACGTTCGTTTACATTTCACGTCTAAGCAGCTTGACAGTGAGTTCAGAAGTCTAATACTGCTGCTTGTTAGCTCCTCCTCACCAGTGCCGCCAAAATGCACAAGGTCGCTGTGTGCGTGTCTGTTTGTGTGAGGAAAAGGAGGAGGGCTCGCTGTGTCTGTGTGTGTCAGCCGGAGTGCTAGCATTAGCATGTTAGGGTGGCTCTCTAGCCTGTTGTTATTTTGGAGTGGCTGTAGCCGATAACAATCACTGTAAGTTTCACCAATAAAGCGACGACTGTAAACGTCTTTCTTGTCCATCCTTTCAACGCGTCCAGCCAGACGCTACAATATTATGTTCTGGCAGTAAACATTTTAAGGTGAAATTTTCTTGATAAAGAAAATGAGCTGTATAACCGACGCGTGTTCTAGATGAGAACCCACCTTTTATTCTCTCTGAAAACAAGGAAAAACAAAACAACAGACGTAAATTTTATATCCAAGTTTGTTCGTATGAATCTTTTTCCATAATACGGTCAGAAAACTGTGCAGCTCCTCCCTCTTTCCATAACAAAACAAAAAAGGTACTAGTGATGTGTCGTTCGCAAAAGAGCCGGTTCTAAGAGCCGATGCTGAGTAGTGAATCAGAAGAGCCGACTCCCATTTAATGAGAGCCGGCTCTCAATTTCTCATTAGCTCTGCTAACAAACCCGAGGAAAGGGGCAGAACTGATGGGCACACTGTGCAGCCAATCACATGGGGGGACATGGGATTATACCATTGTGTTAGCGCAGGGAGGAGATGAATGTTCCACCTTGCATGCAGAGTTGCCAGGTTCGCGGTTTTCACGCCAAATTGGGCTTGTTTGAAAATCCAGTTGCGGGTGAAAATTCAAGGGTGGCGGGGTGGTTTTTTTTGGCTACTTTAAAAAATTACCGCAGCCGCCGAAAGATCAACACAAAAATGGGTGTTGCCTAGGTTTGATGGACTGATAATAAATCCCTTAGAAACAAAATACTAATTTGTACACTCATAGCTGTTTTGCCATTTGCTTCAAATGTGTGACAGACATATTTTGGGCTAGTTTAAGCTTCTGAAGGGCGGGTTTTAGACTGACTTTGGGCTGGATATTTTTGTTGGACCTGACAACCCTGCTTGCATGGGCGTAGTACAGGAGCACCTAGCAAGACGCCGAGAGACAGCGGTACAGAAAAACAATATGAGCGATACGTGTAAAATAATTTTATAGACATTGGAAATAGCAGAGCAGAGTGCCGTCACTGCAAACTGAAAATTACAGTGAGAGCAGGTTCCACCACAAACCTACACCCTCATATAAGAACAGTCCATCTCTAGGTGCAGTTGGATGAGAGAGGGCAAGCTAGGTCTACATCTACTGACCCTGGTGAGTCTGGTGCCGAATCAACAACGGCTGTCGCGGCATCTGCTACCCTCCCCAAAAGTAAGAATGTTTTTTTTTTTTAACAGGACAAATGCATAAAATGAAGCAATTATAAAGTATATCATATAAAGACTGAAGTCAAAAGGGCTTCTCCGCACACTAACCATTTATTTTTGCTTATTTAGATTTAAATATGAGGCTACAAATGATAACGAGCAAAGAGCCATTTGGGAGCTGAAAGAGCCGGCTCTTCTTTGGGAGCCGAGCATAAAGAGCCGGCTCACTTAAGAGAGCCGAACTTCCCATCACTAAAAGGTACCTAAACACCAACGTCAAGCAGTATTATCTGGACACACACACAGCTTAAAGTAACAGTGTCCCATTTATATCTACTACTGTGTAAACATAAAATAATACACAATAAATAAAACATTTGACTAAAACAAGATAACTGGCAATGTTTAAAGCTGTAAAGAGACATTTGGCTCCTACAAACATTTTTCTATTTTAAATAGTAACATTTCATGTATTTAGTCTAATGTTTTTAGAACGATGTTTAAAACTATGACAGTGTTGGAAAATGTAATATTGTGATAATTATCGAGATTGATCATTATAGAAACATTTGTGATAAAATTTTTGGCCATATCGCCCAGCTCTACCTGACATTTTTTTTTAGAATTTGTTGGCATTATATTGAATTTGTTGATCCATCAACAACAACATGCTTTCCTGACTCAGATGCAGCAAGACTCCCAAAGTATGATACTACCACAGATGGTGTAATGTTTTTATGCTGGAATGCAGCGTTTTCCTTTCTCCAAACATAATTCTTCTTATTTAAAACAAAAACATTTATTTTGGTCTCATCCATCCACAAGACATTGTTCCTGACTTAACCATGCAGATTGGCAGTAATGTTCTTTTAGGACAGCAGTGGCTTTCTCCTTTCAACCTTGCTATGCATATGCTGTGTTGGACTCATGAAGTTACCTTGGGTTACTTTGTGACCTTATGGTCTATTATACTTCTTGCTCTTCCTGGGATTTCTGTAGGTCAACATCTACAGGGGAGGTTAAGAACAGTTTTGAATTTCCTCAGTTTGTATACAGTCTGTCTGACTGTGGCTTGGTGGAGCGCAAACTATTTAGAAAAGTTTTTGTTGTTCATACACCACTCAAATATCATTGTCATTCTGACTGACTGACAACACCTTCTCAAATTATCTGCCAACACTCAAGTTATTTTAAAAGTACTTACTTTTGCCACTCACACATCTAATATTGCATAAATTTTCCTCAGTAATTAAATGACCAAGTCTAATATTTTTCTCTCATTTGTTTGATTTGGTCCTCTTAACTTTAATGTGCAGTGATAAAGTAGTAATTGTAGGAGAATTAAACATTCATTTTTAAAGGACAGATGATAAAAAAATACATCAATCCTAGATGTCAATATTACCCAACATGTAACAATGCCTACACATTATTGTAACGTATGGATGTAGTTTTGACCCCATTACCTTAGATAACTTAAACATTCTCTCAAAACCCTACAATCTCAGACCACTAATTTCATGAGCTACATCTTAGTCTTAATATATTAATTTCGTGTCGCTACTGTAGAAACACCAGGTACAGCCCTGCAACGTATTCAAAACCTCCCAGATTTACCAACTCCAGTTTACATAAAACCCAGTGGAGATGGATAGCTCAACTCTGTGTTTAGGAAATACCTTCTGATCAACTTAACATAAGGTAGCACCTCTCTAATATAAAAAGGCAAGACAAAAAAGCTTGCCCAGTGGTACTGCTACAATGATTAGACTCACACCTTAAAATAAATAGTAAAGAAACCTGGACAGTAAATGGCTGTCGACTAAGCTGGAAAAATTCAACCCTGTGTGGGAGGACACCCTTATTGAGTATTGAAAGACATTAAATAAAACATGCTCAGCATCTGTATTTGCTGATCGAGAGTAACAAAAATAACTAGGCATGTCCCAATCCAATCTCACAGACCAGAATCAGGCCGATCAAGGCATATTTTAAACATCCTTAAAAATAACCATAGAGTGCTCATTAATGTAATTTCTAAACTAAAACATAAGACAGATAGCAACTCTCAGAAAAATTTGTAATGTAAAAAAAAGACAAAATGTAAAAATGTAGGCAGCGCTGGAAGTCAGATTCTTGTTGTCCTTAGTAACACTATTGATAACATTCACCTTTTTTGGAAATATTAACTTTATTTTTTTCCTCAATTAGTTTCTTTAACATTGTCATTACTTGAATGAGTGGACGTGGCTTCCTGGTGTAGATGTGAAAAAATAACAGTTTGCCATTTTGTCTAACGTGAAGGACAGTATGCTATTTTCCTGAATGACTCATATAAGAGTCCAAAGTCTTAGGCCACCAGAAAGGCCACAAATTAATATTTGGAGACCACAAGTAATGTTTCTTACAACCACAAATTAATATATTTATGCCAAAAGTTGTTTTTTATGGCCATTAATATATTAATATATATTAATATATATTCATTAGATGCCACCATTTCCTAGAGCCTTCTGTGCCCACAAAATACTTACGAGACTACTGAATTTTAAAAAATTTACGTACGACCACGTTTTTTTATTCAATATTTTACTTGTGGCCATTCAAAGCCTAACTTGTGTCCTCAAAATAATGTGGGCTCAATATATTATGTTGTGGCCTCACAATAATTTATGCACGTCTTATAAAAATGCCCTGTTACCTCAATAGCTCCATAGCCCCTAGACTCCATAGTCCCTTACTGCTTTAATGTTGAATAGCATGAGCCAAGAATGATCAGAACAGTGTACAACACTGCCTCCCATGGGGCAGACTGGGGATTATTTCATTCCAGACAAACACACCACACTACCAACTGGCTAAGATTTTACACTACATTCTGCTTCAAATGTAGTCATGCCGGATAAGTCTGCTTATAGGCTGTTAATGTAAAAAGGGCTCATTTTGACTGAAAAGAGATTAAAGAGTCACAAAAAAATTCTAATATGACTTGGTAGATATGGACAATAAAACAAAATATATTGATGACTATATATAATGATGAGTTGGAAACTGGTAATCTAAACATGAACTCAAAAATATTTATTGCTGTAGATCCCAAAAATTGACTTCAAGCTAAAACTAGTAGAACACAAAACATGTGCTCTTTAGGAAGGTATGTGGTAGATCTGTATTATCTTTTTTTTTCCTGTGACATACCTGTAGCACCCCATGGGTCGGTATTGGGTTTTGTCCCATCACCAAATGGATCAGTGGGTGACACAGCTGAGGTTTGAATATCTGCACCCCATGGGTCTGGCTTGGCAGCTGGTGGCTCTGACTGTGTCCCGGATGGCTCTGAAAATGAAGGAGCGGACTCTTCTTCAAAATCTGTTGGTGCACCCCATGGATCCGACTTAGCTGGTTGTGAATCTACTGGCAAGTCATTTGATGTACCCCAAGGGTCATTAGTTGCTGGACCTTTGTCTTCTGTAGATTCTGAGGAGTCACCCCATGGATCATTTTTGGTGACAGGTGACTGTTTCTCGGCATCTGCTGAACCACCCCATGGATCATTGGAGATCACAGTTGAGTCTTTTGTTCCATCCACTGACCCACCCCAAGGATCACTGGATGCCACTTCTGAATCTTTGAAATCATTTGATGGTGCCCCCCAGGGATCACTGGTTGCAGAGCCTGTATTTTCTTGAGCATTAGACGGTGCTCCCCAGGGATCAGAGCCAGACGGAGGGGCAGTATTTGTTGCTTGTTCCCAAAGGTCAGGATCTGTGTCACCTTCCTTTGCCTAACAGAAATGTGTACACTTTTAAAAACATACTGTGTATTACATGAGTCTCACAACATGTTCCACCAACCTATTTGTTCCATCATGAATTTTGAAAGAATACATGCACAGCATACAAATAATATAGAATAAATGTACATCATACAAAAATATATATAATATATAAAAAGTCTGTGCATGGTAAATGGATTTTGGTAACAAGGCTGCACACAATCTTGCACTTAAGTAATGGTATAGTCTAATAACACAAACTAGTGTTTTCAGCACTATATATCATAGTGCACACAATTAGACATACAACAGTTACATATTTTTGATTATATGTGCACACAATTTTTGAAAATGTATGGAGGGACAAGAAAAAAAAAATACTCCTCAAACACTGTTCTCACCCTTCTCTCTTCCTCTTTCCTTTTTTCCTCCAGTCGTCTCTGCTCCTCCTTTTTCTTTGCCATGCAGGCAGTTAGATCAGCCACAGAGGGGATGTTGTCTAAGGATGGCAGCCCTGTGTAAGGAGGAATCTCAGGCTTTGCTTTGTCACTTGAGTCGGAGGCAGCTGAATGAAGGACAGATATTACAAGAAGTAAAGAGGTCAATTAAACAAGACAAACACATAGGCTCCAAAATATTACTGACTCCAAATGGTTGGAAAGTACAGTGGTGCTTGAAAGTTTGTGAACACTTTAGAATTTTCTAGATTTTTGCATAAATATGTCTTATATATATATATATATAGTATTTTTGCATCAGATGTCTTGCTGCATGACCCACCGTCTCTTGAGATTCAGTTCATGGATAGATGTCCTGACATTTTCTTTAGAATTCTCTGATATAATTCACAATTCATTGTTCAATCAATGATGACAAGCCATCCTGACCCAGATGCAGCAAAACGGGCCCAAACCTGATACCACCACCATGTTTCACAGATGAGATAAGGTTCTTATGCTGGAATGCAGTGTTTTCCTTTCTCCAAACATAACGCTTTTCATTTAAACCTAAAAGTTCTGTTTTGGTTTCATCCGTCCACAAAACATTCTTCCAATAGTCTTCTGGCTTGTCCACGTGATCTTTAACAAACTGCAGATGAGCAGCAATGTTCTTTTTGAAGAGCAGTGACTTTCTCCTTACAACCCTGCCATGCACACCATTATGGTTCAGTGTTCTCCTGATGGTGGACTCATGAACATTAACATTAGCCAATGTGAGAGAGGCCTTCAGTTGCTCAGAAGTTACTCTGGGGTCCTTTGTGACCTCTCCAACTTAGCCTCAGTTAAATTAACTGCTAATCCTAGAGGTTTACATACTTTTGCCACTCACAAATGTGTCATATTGGGTTGTTTTCCTCAAATGACCAAGTATAATATTTTTGTCGCGTTTGTTTAACTGGGTTCTTTTTTTCTACTTTTAGGACTTGTATGAAAATCTTATGTTTTAGGTCATTTTTATGCAGAAATATAGAACATTCTAAAGGGTTCATAAACTTTCAAGCACCACTGTGCATGATATGGTTTATGTTTCCAGAGTTTTGGAAAACACCTTACCGGTTGCCAGTTTGTCCTTCGTCTTCATAGCAAATTCCCGCTCCTCTTTCCTCTTGTCCTCATTCTCAATAAGTACCAGCACTATCTTGGCTTTCTCCCTGACATTCACACCCTGAACATAGAAGGTAGTTTTTAAAACCGCACTTATACATATTGCAGCAGAATTGCAGCATGTTATGTAATGTAATGTATAGTGATTACCATATACTTTGTTAATCTAGCGTCACAAAGTGGAAGAACAGTGACTAATGAAGAGTGATGTTTTGGCATGATATATGCTACTGTGCCACATCTCTCAAAATGACGGTCAGAATGAAGAAATGAATGAAAAGATTGTTGTCCGTACTTCCGAATCCGTGTTTGGGCAGAATTATAAAGGGAAAATGCTCTTTTAAAATAATTAAGCAATCACGGAACGGGAATCAAAAATGGATCCAAGAATCCATTCAAAATTATATGATTCCAATGGATCGGATGCCACTGGGGTTATCAGTTCCTTTTATTGATGCTGGTAAATGTTACCACATTTTTTGGTCTTTCAAACTGTACATTGACAGAAACTTGCAATAAGGAGTCATGGCAAAAAGAAAGTAACACTCAACACTGCAGCTTCATTTCACAACAGTGCTAGTTGCAATGCTTTTTCCATTTTTCATTTCAAGTAAGCCTGGAGATATGCTGAAACATTTTTTAATTAACATGGGATAAGTATCACACATGACATAGTTCATCTAATCGCAGATACCGAGTCATGATTATTTATAAACTACTTATAATCATTAATGAAAAATTATACTGACATGCGAGTGATTATTATTCAAGTACCTGGTCTTTCCCATCCTTGTCTGTGAAGCGAAATTCGATTAGGGCTTTGACAGTATGGATGTTCTCCTGACACTGCTTTGGAACACGGTCAGAACCAGTTTTCAATATATACTCCAGCAAGGTTAAAGACTGCAGAGGAGGGATGGCAGAGTGGGAGAGAGGAAATGTGAAAACAAAAACTGAAACTTGATTTAGAAAATGTTAGATTACCAGAGTAATACATGAATGCACAGCTAATACATGTGCCGTACAATGAGTCTTTACCTCAGTATTTTTTGCAATTGATGTTTTATAAAAAAATTAGTTAGAAAAGATCTCATTTGCATATCTAACAAAAATACCCAAAACCGTCATTGTTTTCTTACATAATCAAGTGTTTAAACTATGCACTGTCATTTTGAAACATATTTCATTCTTTTTTACTATACAATCTATCATAAATCCTGCTATTCACTATAAATGATGAAATCCTATCATTTTGAATGAACATGTAAGACAATCTATAAACAGATTTTTGGTTCTGAATATAGAGAAATGTTGATTATGAGAAAATCAACTTTAATAAGTCAGCAAGCAAATGGGTACTAAATAAGATTTATAAAGCACTCTTTAAACAACTAGCATTGGCCAAATACATAGAATCAATACAGTGAATAAGATTAAAATCACAGAAAAGAAATAAGATGGTAAAAAGATAAAACGCAGGTAAGATGATAAAATGAGTCAAAAATACACCTAATACTTAAATCTCTCACTGTTCAAATGCAAGTTTGTACAAGTATGTTTTAAGGCCTGATTTTAAAAAAGGAGATAGATGGAGCTTGGCGAACAGTAGAGGGTTATCTGTTTTACAGTCTCGGAGCATAAACTGCAAATGCAAAATCACCTTAAAGTTTCATAGGCACCCTAGGAATAAATGCTAAAGCAATTAGCACTTTAAACTGAATCCTGAACTGGTAGCCAATGAAGCAAAGCGAGGACTGGTGGAATATGGTCTCTTTTCTTATTGATGGTCAGTAACCTGGCTCAGCATTCTGGACTAACTGTAAACTTTGTAAGAGAGATGGGTTAGTTCCAATGGATAAGTGGACAAATCACCATATTTATTGGAGATAATGTTAATGAACTGAAGAGCTTTAAGTTAACCTCTGACTAACCTTCATTCCGATGGAGGAAACCGACTGCCATCCACCTCTTAATGTTCTTAAGACAATTGCTGAGTGACAGAGCTGAGGTAAAGCTGTAGGTCATCAGCATATCAGTGAAAGCTGAGATTTTGCTTCTGGGTAATTTACCTAATGACTGCATATGTAGTGAGAAGACAATGGGTCTTTTTTGCAGAGGAGGAAGAGAAATGACCAACATTCACGCAAAAAGTTGTCTGTTTAAGATACAAACTAAACCCAAGTGACTATCATTAACATTAGGATGAGCCAAACCATGTACATGCAACTTTAATGTGTCTGAAAAGGCTCTGGAAATATCACTAGCGGTAGTGTCCAACTAATGTCCCTTGACCAATTACCTAAAACTGGAAAAGGGAAATGCCTGGTTCAACCATAGCTAAACACGACAGACCCATGATCATAGAAACTATCCTCTTCAATATCTAATTTATCAATTTCAAAACCAGTTGAAAGCACCAATGTGTATGACCTTACACATGGGAGAACCCATGAATATGTTGTATGAATTTAGAAAAATCTATGAGCTGAATAAAAGGATTAATCTGGCATTTAACAGGGCAGCAAATATGTATATTCAAAATCACTCATAAGTAAAGTTACAAGGCAAGAAATTCAGCAAATCAGTGATAAAATCTCAGTGTGGTTTAGGAGGTCTATATACTATTGCAGAGTAACAGAAAACTACAGCGAGTCTTAAAACCAGTGCTTCAGAATGGCCAAACATTTAACATCTGACGTGTGAGACATTGCATAAAAACCAGTGAAATTCCACCATATCTGTCCATATTCCTCGTTAAACGTAAGAAATCACAGCCTATTGGACAAAGTTCCAAGAGAAGGGCCGAGTCACCAGCTGTAGCCCATTTCTCAGTTAAAAACTAAAAGATTTTAAAACATCAAAAGTGCCATATGGACTGACGCAGTGATTACGAAGGATAACTCCTCTATGTCTGGTTTGGACTCTCAGCTGAGGTTGAAGTTGTGTGAAGGTGAAGGCTTTTCTAGAAACACTGGTACCAGCCAGTTGTAAATCAGATCCAGGGTACATGAAGACACTGCTCAGGAACTGTGACCATTGGACAGATGGCACATGCTGGTAAAAGGCCAATTTGCCTTACGCAGTTGCTTATTCTCAATAGGACACCTCTTTGTGTCCAGTAGCATTTGAAATCATAAATAAGCAATACTTGAGTACTAACTAACAAACAACACAACTTCACACAGAACAGGTAAAAAGAGATGGCAAGCCAAGAAACACATTGGCATCATATTGGAAGGATCAACCTCAGATCTGCATTACCCAGTGAGATCCCAGAACACAGTCACCATGTGTGGGAACACGGTCATTATTACAAAAGAAGGATTGTTCTCAGCACTGCAGTGTCGTGATGGTGGTGTATTAGTGTGTGTTGCACTGGTATGGTTGGAGACAGCAGAGCTGCTGGAGTTTGTATACATTATGACAGCTCAACTGTCCACTCTATTTAAGATACCTACCTTTTTGGTGCACCTTGTAGATGTAAAGTCAGAGACAGCAGCTCATCTGTTGCTACACAGCTTGTGTTGGTAATCCTTCAATGGTGATTATAAAAACACTGTCCACAGGATGTTGTTGGCTGGATAGTTTTGTGTAGTATTCTCACTCCAGTAGTAACACTGATGTGTTTAAAAATATAAACAGCTCTGTTGGATCCACTCATACCCGCACAACACAAAATAACACTACCACTCAAATAATACCTGGTCTGTGATGCCCCTGGGGATGTCCTGACAATTGAAGAAAAGGGTGAAGAGAGGCTAACAAAGTATACAGAGAAACAGATGGACTACAGTCTGTAATTGTAGAACTACAAAGTGCACCTGTATGGTGAATGGAGCTGATACAGTAGTAGATACAAGGTATGTGTACCTAACAAGTCTTTCAGTAATACTGTATATGACTATTGAGTGTAGGGAAATTATTCAGTTAAACATGGATAAAGTTTCACATTTCTGTAAACTAGTTAGAAGTAAGTGTACATAAATACACAGAAATAAGCATCTTCCAGATGAGTTATTTTTATGATTACAATTTAAGATTATATGCTAATTATTTTAAGAAATCTACATTTCTGCATGCAAGGCCTCCATCTAGCTTGTATTTTATTTAACTGTAGTTTATGCAAGTCTACATGTGTGTATATAAGCAACCACTTACCCTACCATTACACCTCTCTGTTTTTAAGACTAATAGTTACAAATCCTCTGTTGTGATTTACTGTCTCAAAATGAAATGATACATGTGATGTTTACAAATTGACCTGAGCTGAAATGCAAGGAACAAATTGTAAGTTTGGACAGAAATCCACAAGTAAACATTACTTCATCATATGCTCAAGAGGGGATCACTAATGTGACAAGAAGGATCCAAGCACAGAGCAGACAGGAGTTAAGAACCCCCCCAAAAAAGGGAGAAAAAATAAAGGAATTGAACTGAAAACATCCTGTTTCAGAGGCTGATGAGCTACTCAGTGCGCCACACAGGAATCAGCGTGAAAGAGCACCATAACTGGCTAAAGCACCTGAAACAACATAGTTGTTGTGAGAAGAGGCGTAACAAACTTCCAGGGGAGGATCTCTGGCTAGTGCGAATAGAGAGCAAGAGAACATAGAGAGACAGAGCGAGAGCGAGCGAGAGACAGAGTGAGATAGAGACAGAGACACACACAGAGAGAGAAAGAGACTGCTCAACACTAGAACTACCAAACCTCTGCCATTTGGCAGATATACCTTTAAATCCCAGAGAACTGCCAAATGGCAGGTGTGAATAGCCCTTCTTGTCTCCAGTGTTATGTAAATGAGGCCATTAAATGTGCAAGAAGTACCTCTAAGGACACTCTACTCTGCAACAAGTTGGTCTGGTCCCCAAATGGAGCCCAGAGGGACTTCAGTGTAACTCCTGTAATTATTATGGTTTGATGAACCCCCCCCCCAAAAAAAAAATAAAAATAAAAAAAATTACCAGAAATTTAGATTCAAGATTCAAAGCTTTACTGGTATGTGCACAGTAAAGAAACGTGTTGCTCTGTTTCTCTGTTACAAGACAGTAATAAAAGATAAAATAAGCAACAATATGATAACAAAAGTATTCATAAATAGAAATGTAAACTATACAGAAATATAAATTATGCCAATAAGCCTATGCACATACAGTCATTGTGCAGTAGTGTACTACATTGCTTATTGTCAGACTGGTATGAAAACCCAAGAGACTCATCACACTTATAGATTGTCTGAACACACCTAGCACTGCCACAACATCTCCTTTCTGCATTTGCCACATGTGAGGGTGTCAGGTGTGGGTGGTTGCTGCTAAAGGTTTTCCTTACACACCTCCTTGGCTGCCATATGAGACTGTGCAAGCTCTCTTGCAAGCTTCAGCAAGAAGTCTGACCGTCTCTCTTTGACCCCAGTGCATGCCTGAAAAAGCACATGTGCATTCAGTGCTGAAATGTCAATCATGTTGTAAAACACAGCGACTGGCCAACGCCGTGTTCCTGAACGTACAGTGTACTTTCGCACCATTTGGTCCATGACATCCACACCACATTTTAGACTGTTGTAGTCGGTGACTGTGTTAGGTTTTTTTTTTCGGGTGTCCCCAGTCTCCACCATACTGTGTATGCTACTGAGGATGCAGACAGTCTTTCTCCGTTTGGGCGCATAAACAGTCAGTGTGGCACCAGAGGTTGAAAACACCTGTGTACTGAATTCCTCATGGTCCAAAGTCTTTTTGGCAGAGTCTGGAAGCTCATGGCGAATCTTGTTTACTGTGCCAAGGAAGGTGGTCTTCTGGCCGAGCAATCGTTTTGCTAGTGACAATGATGTGAAAAAATTGTCTGTGGTAACAGTTCTTCCTTTGTCCATAAATGGTTCCATAAGCTTCATCACCACATTTTCTGATAGCTTTTCCCCCGTGGGACGACTGGTGTCTTTGCCAAGATATGGGATGATGTTGCATACAAACTTGGATTTCAGGTCACATGCCACCCAGAACTTATGCCAAACTCGTCAGGTTTTGATGCAATTTACTGCAGAAATCAGCAACGGGTCTTAGTTGGAAAAAGTTGCTCACCTATGGTGATGTGCCTTCCTGGGTTGTAAGAAGTGATACAGTTGGCAACGAAAGACCCCCAAACATTACAGACTGCAGCAAACCGGTCATTTGCAACTCGTTCACTGCGTGTGTCCTTGTCATCGAAGCTATAATATACTATATTATATAGAACTGCGTGCGGTTGCACAACATGAATGGAGACGTTTGCTTTGTTTTGTGTGTTTTCTCTCTCTATCCTAAAGATAAAAATATTTTATTTTTTTCGTTAGATACAAACATAATGGAACTACTTATATTTAGAATTTATATAATATAGTCTCACAGCCATTTGCACATTTTCTTATGCAGATACAAATTATATATATATATATATATATAGGTAAAATTTTACCAGGTTCTGGGGTTTTAGGAGGTGTGGTAAAATGTTACCAGGTTTTGTTGTTCTAGTTTAAAGGCCAAGCACTGGCATCTAGGAAGAGCCTCCTTATATAGGGGAGCAGCAAGTACAGTGGTAACCCTACTTATGAGTTTAATCCATGCAGGAGCCGAGCTCGTTAGCTGGTTTGCTTGTTAGCTGGATGCATTTTCCCCATAAGAATACATGTAAAACTGATTAATCCGTGTCAGCCGGCCAATATACAGTATACTTTAATATGCTAAATAATGTGTTTATATGGGTTTTTAAAACATAAACGAGACGACGGTGCTCGTGTAGGCTGGTGACTAAGGAGGACAGGAGGACGGGCGTACGTGTATGGCATGGTTACACTTATCATATGAAAAGTAAAAGTAAAATGTATCTAACTTTCTTGTTCACTACCTTTTGCTGTCTTTGTGTCACTTTCACTGGACAGCGGTCAAAGGTAATGACTGACCTCTTCTTCTACGCTAGCATCTAGGGCACGTGTCAAACTCCAGTCCTGGAGGGCCGGATTCCTGCAGAGTTTGGTGATCTTCCTGATCAAACACACCTGATTCAGCTCAGCAGGTAACGAGCAGGTTTAATTGTAGTGTCGGAGCAGAGAAATCACCAAACTCTGCAGGAATCCGGCCCTCCAGGACTGGACTCTGACACCCCTGATCTAGGAGATGCTACGACCGCCGTGCCACTAGTGGTTGGCATACTTGAAATAATTTATGCTACTCGTTACTTGGAATTTTATTTGTTACCTGGAACAAAAATATTCCGAGATCTCAACTCGTTACCTGGAATACTCATTAGTGGGGATGCTTGTATGTAGGGGTACCACTGTATTGAGTGATTGCCCTTAATGAATGGTGCCCCATGGCTCACCCTGATGTTCATAAGGTGCCTAGCAGTGCAATACTCCGCACACTAGCTTCTTACAGACATAGTTATATGATTTCATGGTTGCGACATCAACATAATTTTTGGGACAGAGACAAGTTTTGTTTCTGTGCAATGCCACAATGGATTTGAAAGTACCAAGATGTGACTGAAGTGCAGCCTTTTAGATTTCATTCAAGGGTTTTAAATTATTGCTGTTGTTGATCTTAGATTACTATTACTTCTTTGAAATGTTTGGTAATTATAGCTCAGTGTTTGGTTTCAGGTGTTCTCAACATCATCACAATCACATTAAATTAAATGTCATTAAATTCATCACTAGCACAATTAATTTAATATTATAATTTAACAAGACAAAATGATTAACCAAACCAAATTAAGCAGGTATTGGATATTAACTACAAACAATACTGATTGGTCATGAAAGGTTTACACCAAACACCTCAGTATACATAAAATGGTTTATTATTACCACTTACTCCGATATTAATATTAGAATATACAATTACAGACAACAGTTCATCTTTTTTCAGGGGTCAGGATCCACACAGGACCATCACAGACCAGGTATTATTTAGGGGTAGATCACTCTCAGCACTACACTGACACTGATGTGGTGGTGTTAATGTGTGTTGTGCTGTAGATGAAACACTTTCCAGTCACTGTCCACCCTGTTAGATGCACATACCTTGTTGGTCCACCCTGTAGATGTAAAGTCAGAGACAGTAGCTCTTCTTTTGTTTTGGTCATCCTCAAGTCCTGCATTGTTGGTCAAAGAATGTTGACCAAAAGAATCTATGACTGGATGTTTTTAGTGAGTGCAGTCTAGCACTACTCAGTCCAGCACTGATGACTCACAACTCACACACTAACATACCACCACCATGTCAGTGTCATTGCACTGCTGAGAATGATCCACCACCCAAATAAGACATGCTCTGTGGGGGTCCTGGTCATAGAAGAACACAGTGCAAGGTGGTTAACAAAGTATACAGAGAAACAGATGGACCACAGCCTGTAATTGTAGAACCACAAAATGTACCTATATTGTCAGTGGAGTTGTTAAAATGGACAATGAGTGGTTTAATGTTATGACAGATTGATGGATATATAGTGTGAGCCTACTCAGACTATATATATAAACCAAGATTTCATTTATATAGAACAATTCAATATTTCAATGTGTGACCACAATTTATTTATCTTGTGACTTGTGGAGAGAGTTACTAATACTTATTTTAAACACATCTAGGTTACTACATAATAGTATTTCAAACTATTAGAAACTACATTTGCAAGTGTCTGAGGTTATTTAACAACTTTAAGCTTTTATTAGGTATTAGTAGGGCTGGGCGATATGGAGCAAAAATAATATCTCAATATTTTTAGCTTAATATCGATATACGAAATATATCGCAATATTTTTTCTTCCCATAAGGTAATGAGGTCACTTCTGAGTCAAAGCTACATGTCCCAAATGTCACTCAAACACTTTTATTACCATTCAGCCATCGATGTACATGAGAAACTGCTCAAAATAAACTAAACTATTAGCATATAGTAAATAATAATGCTCCTCAAATAAAATAACGTTATTTTCCTCCATAACAAGACTCACAGTGGTGGTGTTAACATGTATACAGAACACATACAGAGCAAAAATAGCTAAAGGCTGACTTGTTCTTTAAAAAGTCAAGTTTCCAGTGAAGGAAAAGCACATCACAGGTGTGAGTTTTGTAACGTGGTTTTATCGGAGCTTGAGGAAAGCTTCACGGTCTGTGCTGCAGTTCGTAGTTTCACACACTTCACTTACTGCTCTTTATGACGCTGTTGTAAATGGTGGAAAAGATTAGTGCTGCTCGAACCTTTTGTCCGGACTTGAAAACATTACTCTGCTGCTCATCTGACGCTCTGAATCCAAAACATCTCCCAATAATTTAGCCATTGTTTTTCTTTTTACTTAACTCCTCCGTGATCGCTTCTTTCACGTCTCTCTGTCTCCATGCCGTCACTGCCTGCCTCACGTGTGAAGCAGTGGGGGAGGGGTTAGTTTTTGCGAGGGAGAGAGGAGGGGCGGGGTGAAGTTGTGCAGAGGCAAAATAGGATCTACAAGTGCAATTACGACGCAACATAAACTATATTGATATAAACGATATTGTCTCATCTTATATCTCATAAAAATATATCGATATTTCTTAAAAACTCGATATATCGCCCAGTCCTAGGTATTAGCTACATTGTATCTCCATTACAAAACTAAAAGAGGAAAACCCCATACACTACAGATCATGACTTATGGTTTTAATACTATTAATATTCACTTTTTATTGCCCTTACCTTGTACACATGTCTCCAGTTCTTGTCATCACTGAGACGCTTCCACAACATGCTCATAATCTCATTGCATGCAACCACATTGTAGGTCAGGTCTGAGATATCTGACATTTGTGAGCTGGAGGGCCCCCATGGGTCATTTGAAGTCGCCTCCCTCACCTAGAAAATCAAGCAGACAATTTATTCAATACCAGCACAGAGTATCCTGTCAGTAATGTTACAGAAGAAATTATTCTGTGTTGTCAAAAGTCACTTCTAACGTTTCTCCAGAGCATCCTATTTGCATCTTTGTAACAGCTCATTCATGATTCCTTGTTGTTGATTCATGATCTTGTTGTTGGCCTCAGTGTCAATCACTGCTTGAGCACATGCTGTGTTAGGCCCCAGTCACACACACAAGCTCTCACTCAGTCAAGCTTAGTATCTTCAGTAAGCAACACTTTTGCAAACATATATGGCAGCCTCCTCTGTGAAGAGCTGAAGCACAGTGGAGAGGGATGGAGCTGAATATTATACCCATTCAAATTTTACTCTCCTCAGTCCAATTGCAGCGATTCATTTTCGACCAGGATATGACCCAACTGCCTTGTGTACCCTGCAAGTTTGAGCTAAATGGCTCCCATAGTCAAGGGTGCTTTGCATTACGAGACATAGGATATGGGGAGGGAGGGGAGGAAGGAAGGACAGAAAGAAAGGATGTCATTTGAGTGATGTCAAAAGGTCATGATAATAGGGCACCTGGTGAAGGGTCGTAGCATCTCAGAGGCCACCAACTTAGTGGGATGTTGTAGAGCTGCAGTAGTGAAGGTGTACTGAGAATTAACTTCTTGTACATTGAGTGCCTCCTAACTTCATTAAGGTGTTGCCTCAGAGGCAATTGATGCCAGTGGGGAAGTGGTACAGAGTAATTGACACCAAAGTGGGCCAGTTATCTTCTATAATGAACACAGGAGCAATGAGAGAATCATCAGGGATCACCATATCACATGGCATCTGTGACATCCTGGGCTGAGTTCACTCCAAACCAGGGGTAGTCATAATATTCTGTTAGGACTGTGTATATAGACACTTGCACACTCTATACAGATTCATATCAGTATAGTGCACAATTCATAAATGAGGATTATGTAGCCAAAAATTCCTTCAAACTGATGGAGAGAAAAAACTTCTCGTCATCCTTACAGAACACACCATGCCGATGGTTAGCATGTAATGTACATGCTCAACATTAGTCTACGTTTTTCTTCACCAGCAAGTCTTCTTCACAAAGTTTGCTGCAGTACCACATTTTCAAGATCAATAGCAAATTTAGCATTGTGTTGTTGTAGCTTAGCCTGGTGTATTGCCCAAAGAATTACCAAAGCTATGAACTCTCTGCCCCTGCTCAGTGTTAAATTGAACAGAAATAATCACTTGTCCAGAACATTAGAACATTCAGGACAGAAAGACCACAAATCATTCTCACCTTGACCTCAGCCTCAGAGAAATTCTGAACAAGGTTCTTCAGTGTTCTACGTAGCATTGACTGTGTCATGGTGCTGGATGTGTTGGCTACAAAGATCTGATCAAATAAAGCAAACAATATAATGAGGAAATGGTGAACGCACACTAAAATATTTTTCTTTGACTGAATCATTACATGTACCAATTTATTCATTCACAACAAGCATTCACAACGCAGGAAGTAAACACAAACATTTGCATACAAGAGTAAGTGTGAGAATAATTTATTCCATTATTCCATAGAGTCTAAAACATACGTGCTGTGGGTTCTGATACTGTATGGACACAAAAGCTCAGGTAAAATTCAGGCTTCATGACAGCTACTATTTTTACACATACTTTAGTCAACCGATAGGATTAATACAGGTCTCTAGTGATCTGATCAGAATGATTACCAAAATGCATAGCCTGGCATTCACACCTGGCAATTTAAATGCATCTCCAGTGACTGCTTATGATTCGTTTTCTCACATAATATCCGCTGGACAGGGGCATTGTACACATTAATACCATCACTTTCCTGCTGCTTTTTTTGGCTAGCGAGCCACTTCAGCCTATTTGAGACTTTCTGATTACATGGTCATTTAGCCCAACTTCTGAATGAACAGAAGTGGATATGCCAAAAGAGATGAAAAGCAGCTGTGTTCATCTTTGCTCTTCATAACTGTCTCAAGGTTATAATGTATTTTTTGGCTGAGGCAGTGACGTAGTTGATACAGTCATGCAGTGCTTACTGCTGTGGAAGATTTATCGAGATGTTTTGGTGTTCACAAAATAAATATGGTGTAGTCAAATGCTTGTCTGCCCACTACAAGCATGGTTTGAATGACTGGATTACAATGTGTCCTCGAGATGCATCCATCCATTATACATTAGTCTTTCAGAGTTTATCCGACTTCACCGAGCGATCGGTTTTTTTCGTCGTCCTTTCACTACCATAATTACACATGTTACGGGGACAGGTCGCCTATAATACACTCTTTTG
>BRDA01037631.1:0-12319 GCA_036984385.1 Crenuchus spilurus | reverse complement strand
AGCTATATCTACCCCCATTTCAACAGCATCCAGAGCACAGAATGCATAGACAACATGAGAAAAAATATGGCTATATATATATATATATATATATATATATATCTCACTGGGACATTATTGACAATTATTGCATAATATTAGCACAGATTTGTATCTCACCTGTTCAGTAGTGTCTTAGGGTAGTTATGGCTATTGCTCTTGGATGGCTGTAGTTGATAAATTCTCACTCTTTTATGGACCACTCAGTCCATGAGCTTCTCTTTTTGTGCCTGCTCTTCACATCAGCGTTGTAAAGGGATGTCCTACAAAACCAGAACTTATGTCATTATACCTATAATACAGCATGGAAACAAGTAAATCCCAAAACACACAAGCTAAAGACAATTATTTAAATCAGGCATGTCATGGGTGGCAACCTAAGCGTTAGCCATATTTGTTGTAAATTGACTTTCTTTGCGTTTTGCAAGATGCAGAATTTCAGACACAAAATATGTTTACAGCATTTGGCAGACACTCTTATCTACAAACATGCTTTGTTTCCATAAAGAGAATTATCTCAGCTAGTACAGACAGGTCCAAACTACTATTCAGTTCAGACACTGTTAGAACTAAAACATCACTAATACCTAGAAAGAAGGAAAGATACACAATTATACACAATATAAGAGCTTTACAATATAAATAACCAATGTTGCAGCTGCATGTGCATGCTCTGTCACACATTTCTAGTATTTTAATCATTTTAGTGAACTGCTATTCCAATGTTGAGATAAGATTGAATTATTTTGAAATACCAAGTCATTATTTTGAGATATTATCGTACATCAAAAAAAACATTTCACTCAGTAATGAACAAATATTGGATGACAGAGGTTATTTTTGTAAGTGAGGGCTTCCATACGTTTCCGTGTCGTTTTGAAATAAGAGTTTTGAATTACAGCGGCTTGCCATGCAGCTCAAAAATACAAAACAACACACAAATGGCTGGTTACGAGGCTTCTAGCACTAAAGAGCTTAACGAGGATTTACCGCCAAACCTCAGTTTATTCAGGACTAAAACATCCGTCTGGTACACAGCCTTAACCTCTATGCAGTATCGTTAAATAATGACCGTGCCCTGCTGTTAATTTGATACCTGTATCATCAATAGCCAGCACAAGCTAACAGCTAGGCAGCATCTCCCCACTGACAGAATAATACATAACCACGGATTTGCATAAGACACGGACATTTCTCTGCATCTCTCATTTAACTGCTCACAATAACACACTAATAAAAAAACCCGCAATATTACAATACCGACCTCAGAGATAAGAGATGGAGAGGCGTGAGAGGAGGTTTTTCCCTAGCGGAAATTTCCGCTTCCGTTACCTGTCTGAAAACAAACGTATCTCCTCATTGCATATGTAAGAAGAAGGCGTTGCCATGCCCTTAGCGGTCTAAGATGATTGGCTACTGAGGCTCGGTAACGCAGCTGATGTGTTATGCTGTTTTCATATAACGTGTTTCTAGGCGAAAACATAATATTAGTATATAATATAAACATGTCATTTTTAGAATTCAGTGTTGTTGTTTTTTTTTTTTACTATTTTTATGAGCAGTTATGTATGAAAGTGATCGGTTGTTGATATGTTTTTATTTTAGTGCAAGGTGTTTAAATAGAGAGAGAAAAATAACGTGAAAATAATTATTTTTATTTAGAATAGAAATATTAAACAGTGTGAAAGCCCATTTCCAGCACCAATAGTAATAATAATAATAATAATAATAATAATAATAATAATAATAATAATAATAATAATAATAATAATAATAATAATTATTATTATTATTATTATTATTATTATTATTATTATTATTATTATTATTATTACTTTTATTAGTTTTCATTAGTGTTAATGACCATTAAAATATGAGAAATGTGCTCTTCATTGTTTCGGAGTCTCAGACTGGGGATAAAGTGGTTCTGTAATAAATAATCATGCGCTGATCTCTATGTTATAGTCCAGCAGGAGCCGTGTTCTTCTAGGCCGATCCACACACTTATAGACGCGGGTTTACGTGCTGCGTCTGCTTTAAGCTTCAAGCTCTTCAGTGTCGTCAAACGTCACTGACGTCGCTGTAGGCGGCTGGCCAGCAAAAACCGAATCGGATGAAAGCTGATAAATGACCCGCGTCGACTAGGATTATTTCAAGATGACGACTGAGGGGGAATACGAATCCATTTTATGCGTGAAGCCAGATGTCAACGTTTACCGCATCCCACCGAGGGCTACCAATCGCGGATACAGGTAGGTTACATCATACGATGTGTGCGGGCCTCGAACGACACCAGGTGTCCGCATTACTGTAAATCATGCTAACAGCCTAAGCCTGAGTGTTTGTGCGGCAGTGTGTAGAGCTCACCAGCACCTTGAACAGCATCAGTCTGTTTTCACCTGAATTACAGCCTAGTCTTAAGTGTCTTATTTCTGATGACAGTTAACAGAGAAACGCAGCATCACGTAGGCTGTATTGAACAGCCCAGCTCATTATTATAAGACAAGCTGTTCCGTTTTTCCTCTGCATGTTGACTATAGACTAATAAAGCAATAGACTCTCTGCTTAAGTATTAAAGGGTCCATGTTATGAGAACGTTTTAAAATAAGCGAGTTTTATTTAGAATGTAAACACTGTCAAAATTTCAAACCGTACTCTTCAGTCTCCAGTCTGTACAGTCACTGTGAGAAGCTACAAAGACATCCTGTTTTATACATTACCGGCCAAAAGTTTTAGAACACCCCAATTTTTCCTGGTGCTTATTTAAAATCATTAAATTGAATGTCTCATTGACTCTGAAATGAAAGTATATGAGTTAAATAAAAACTCAATGAATCAGTTTATAGACCAAAATGTGTCTAAACTTTGGACACAAAGCAGCACCTTTGTCAGATATAACAGCTGAACACACTCCTGACATTCTTTCTACAATAGACATCAAACACTCTTCAGACAGTTCTTCACTAATCTGCGGCAGAACCTCACATAAATGTTGGCTCAAATCAGCTGGATGGGGTTTAAGTCTGGAGACTGTGCTCCACTCCATGTTTTCAAGCTGACCATCTTGTTGTTTTCTGAGCTAGTTCTGGCAGAGCTTGGACTGATGTTTTGGGTCATTATCTTGCTGTAGGATGAACCCCTGACACACTGGGTACATACCTGAGGGTATTGCATGGTGCTGTGGTAGTCATGGTGGCTCAGGGACCCTCTCACTCTGCAGGAATTAGTAGCACCAGCTATCAAAGCTTGATCTACCTCCATTACTGCAGAACAGCTTTTACCTGTTAACCCATTTCATGTTAAAGACTTACCTTTGTATCATTTCAAGCTATTCATTGGACTTGAATGACTTGAAATGCAATAAGTGTCTGGAAAAATTGGGGTGTTTTTAAAACTTTTGGTCTGTAGATTAGATTAAATTAGATGTAACTATTTGCCAGTGTGATTACACAGCACAGAATTTGACCTTCACATTTAAACCATCCGTGCAGTGAAACACGCACACAAGGTTGTGAGAATATGTGCCCGAAGCATTGGGTTACCCAGGGAGCAGTTGGGGGTGAGGGGTCTTGCTTAAAGGCACATCAGTTATGACCTGCCCAGGGATCGATACAGCAACCTTAGAGTCACAACAACAGATCCCTAACCAGCAGACAGGAGCGACTGTAATTCTCACCAAGGCCGCACACAATACAGAAACTACTGTGAGATTTTTTTAAGTGTAAGGTGATGATTTTTATATGTATGGTAGTGTAACAAAATCATGCAATAGGTCATAAACCAAGAGTTTATGTTGATTTTTAGATATGAATACATACATGAATTAAACAGTGTGGCCTTTGGTTGGTTTGCTCTTAGATCATGTGCTGTGCTAAATTTGAATAGCATACACAGCACTGCATTACTTAACTGTATCTCTGTACATGTGCAGCAGACATTTTTTCTATATACTAACGTTATTTTATTGGCAGGGCGGCTGACTGGAAATTGGATACACCTGATTGGACGGGCAGGATGCGAATAACCGCAAAGGGAAAGGTGGCATATATCAAACTGGAGGACAAAGTCTCAGGTTGGGACAAGTTGTAAAATGTCATTTTACTGCCGTTGGTCTCAGTAGTGTCAGAATAGTTTTCTTTTTTGATTGAATAAACAAATTAGCGTTTTTTTCTGTCACCAAATATTGGAGTAAAGTGAAGGAGCAACAATAAAAGATTTGAGCATAATTCTTATGGTTTCCATGTAACTTAAGCAAATATTATTAATTCTATTTAGTGGATATAACTGATGGTATAAATTGCAGTAAATGAACACATTTGATCATCTTCTGTCATGTTAGAAGGTTTTTGTTTTCTAAATCATTCTGTATATTTGTTGTTGAATTGGGTATTTTTTTAGATTGTGTAAGTTACGGTTTCCATTTAACAGGCACAGATCAAATATTGTAGGTTGGACCGTCAGGAATGAGGTCTATGCCCAAACTAGACTTGTGTCACAGAGGTTTGTGACATAATGATAAAACTAATGTTTTTAATAAACCAGCAAGTTTATGCACAACGGAAACCATGTGACTAACAGAATAGCACAGACTTGATTCTTGGCCAATTTTTGAAAAAAGATCTGATTTCAGAGTGTCTAATTTAGCTTACTTGGACATTTTGTGACAAGTTTAATTTTGAAGTTCCATGTCCTTAAACTGTTTCCCGGTACTGTGGATGTGCTCAGATACTAAAGTACCTAAATCTTTGCCACTGAAATGTGCCTTTTGCATTGTAGCGTGTATCTCAGTTGCACTTTTAAAAATCTTTACCACTACATTTAACAACATGACAAATACATGCCTATTTTAAACTGTATTAACCTCCTGCTGTCCAGGTGAGCTGTTTGCTCAGGCACCGGTTCAGGAGTACCCTGGTATTGCTGTGGAGACGGTTAGTGATTCCAGCCGGTACTTTGTGCTCCGAATACAGGATGACAATGGTGTATATCTTTCTCCACTTCTTTTTCCAACCCAGTCTTATTGTGCTAACTGACCGTGTGTAATATTTAATCAGGGATACAGTGTTAGTGTTTTTTTTTTTTTTACATTTTCCTCTTATTAACATCTTTTTATTGTTTAATGTTTCTTTTGCACTTCGTAATTTTTGTTTGTCTTGCAGTTCCCTTAACTTTTTTGGCAAACATTTTCCAGCACTATTTATTTTGACTTTACATTCCCAATATTTCAGGTCGCAGTGCTTTCATTGGAGTCGGGTTTGGGGACAGAGGTGACGCATTTGATTTCAATGTTGCTTTGCAGGACCACTTCAAGTAAGTCATCTTTTCTCTTGTGTCTCTTTTTTACATGATATGAATCTGGAGACACCTTTGTAGAAATATAGCTGAATAATTCTAGTGGCTGAGACATTGAGATTTGCGCTGACTCTCTTTAAGGTGGGTGAAACAGGAGAACGAAATCAAGAATGCTCAGGCTGCAGACTCCGGACCCAAGCTGGATCTAGGTTTTAAGGAAGGACAGACCATTACACTCAACATTGGGGTATAAAACAGTCCTCGCTGTCCTTACACTGGGGTCACTTGTGGTTTTAGTGTAGAGAATATTTGAATCATAAAATATTTTTTTTCCATTTCAGCAAGGCAAAAAGAGGGATAAGCCCCGTCCACAGAGTTCAGGAGGCCTCGGGCTTCTCCCACCTCCCCCTGGTGGCAAAATAGCACCTCCGCCTTCATCCAATCATAACACAGTACAGCCATCAGCAGGAGTCACACAGATTGGTAAGATTTTTTAACCATCAATCAGAGATGGGCAGTTCTTTAAGAGAAATCAAATCATTCAAATGTTGGCTTTAAAAGTTTTTTTAAACGAGATTTTATAAATTCTGTAGCTGAATTTGTTTCCAATACAGTAGTAACATTTGCTTACTTATTTGATGTCATTGTGGAGTATATAAGCAAATATTAATGTGTTCTATTTCTAGACAATATCAGCTTATGCAGTAATTCAACACAGCAGAGAGTAAAGAACTACGCTCCAAATTCACTCTCAACTTGTTATACCTCACTTTTCTACACAGTAAATCTGCCATTGTTAAATCAACACTATTAGAGTTAAATTAACACTTAGAGTGAAACATTTTGACAACTTACGTGTTAATTTAACTCTAATAGTGTTGATTTAACACTGGCAGATTTACTGTGTATCATAGAACACTGAATATCTAGAGCAGCAACATTTGTGTATTTTATCATGATCTCAGCACAGATACAGTAATTTTCTTCTGAAATAAAAGTGGATTTAGGAAAATGTAGAAAATACAACCTGCACTCTGTGCAATGTGCAAATAAAAATGGACTGAAGTAATATTCAATCATTAAATTAGGAAAACTGCTGTAGCTTTGAAAGGGAAATGTTTTTCCATTCATGCTTGATGTAGGATTTCAGCTGCACAACAGTTCAGGGTTTGCTTTGCTGTATTTTTCTTCACATAATCATAAAATGCAGGCCAGTTTAACACCTTGTAATACATGCAGAATGTAGTTTGGCATTGTCTTTCTAAAACAAGTCAGTCCCAGTAAAAATATGCTGCCTGAATGTCAGCATGTTGCTCCAATACCTGTTTATATAATTCAGCAGTGATGGTGTCTTCACAGGCCTTCACATCATCTTCATTAACGCACCCCCATACAATCACGAATGTTGACTTTTGAACTGTGCACTCATAGGAACCTGGATGGTCTCTCTCTTTAGCCAGGAGGGTGCATCATCCATGAGTTAAAAAAAATGTATTTGTTGGATTGCAGACCAATGTTTGAGTTTGGTTCAGTTCATCTTAAATAAGCTTGGACCCAGAGAAGGCAGTGATGGTTCTGGATCTGCTTTATATATGTCGTTTTTATCTTTCATTTCAGGTTAGATCAGTTTAGATTCACAGTTTTGCTAATGTGATTGCATACAACAGAATTTGACCTCCAAATTTAACCCATCCATGCAGTGAAACATACACGAGTGAACTAGGCTATGAGAACATGTGCATATCCACGTTGCACGGACAGCCCTATCCACAGTGCCCGGGGAGCTTTCCTCAAGGACACTTCAGTCATGACATGCCCAGCCGTCGAACCGGTGACTTTCCAGTCACAAGACCAGATCCCTAACCACCAGGCCACAGCTGCCCATTTGTGGATACGGCGATTAACTGTGCCAATGCATAGTCGGTGGTTTTTGTATGTTTTCCTGAGCCCATACAGTGATTTCCATTACATAATTGTGTCTATTTTAAATGCATTGCCATGTGAGGGCCCAAAGCTTGTGGCACTCCAATATTAGTTTTCATCCTTGTCTCTTGAAGTTATGTACAATAGATATTGAAATCCCATACTATTTTTTGTTTTGATAAATTTTATTCTTCAAGTGTTGCACAGAGTGGTGAACCTCTCCATACAATTAGTCCCAAAATACTGTGCCTCTCTGAGAGACTCTTTTTATACTGTTTACATAACTTTACCTACATTTGGTTGCACATGTCCCAACTTTTTAAAAACATAGTGCTGGTATCAAATTCAAAATGGGGATATATTTTTAAAAACAAAACAATACAATTTCTCAACATGTGATAAGTCTTATGTCTTTATGTACTGTTTTCAGTTGAATTCTGTTTTTATTTACATTTGCAACTTTTTAAAACATGGCTTTACATAGGTTATTGTGCATTGCTTGACTTTCCAATCTGTGCAGTCAAATTTGTACTGCACAGATTGTTGCAGATTGTTCCTCCACTACATTTTGTGCAGAAATAAAGTTTTCTAAAGAATCCAGATCAAATTATATTTTTGGTTAGAGACATACACTTCTATTAACTGCCACATCCTGTTACATTCTGCAGAAACATTTTTCATTTTCAGAAAAGTTGACACAATGACTACTTCATAATGCATCTCCAATAATGTGACCCCGTCTGGAAAAACCCAACCAAAGTTGCAGGGTAACTTATTGAGATATCATGTTGTTCAGTCTATCACTCACATTAGCCACAAAAATTAGCCACTTGGTTTTATTGCTGTAAATTAAAGATAATAGTCTCATATATCTATCTTAGTACATGTTTGTATCACAAAAAAATACTCCAAGGTTTTGTGCAGTAAGCCATTCAGCGAATTTGCAGATTTTACATGAGAATAGGGTTTCCATGACCCCTCATATCCTGATGTAGAACTACTTTTACCCCGGAGGTACACAGGCTTGTTGGGTGTCATTCGGCTCCCGAACTACTTCTCTTCACTGTAGAAATGTGTTTGATGTCATGTGTCCATCCACCAAACGTGAGCAGGTCAGATGTCTTCAGCTGATGTAAACAGAGTGACTGTAGACTGGCTCATCTCTCAGTATTCATTTCTGGTAGATTTGGATTTATTTAGATTAACTGTTATTTCTGGCGTGTAATGTCTTGTAAACTGAGTTGAGCTACAGTATGCTATGTCTCTTACAGTATAAGAGATAATCGGCTGAGTTGTGTGAGGATTCCTTTAACGCCACTCTTTCTAAATATGCATAAAACTCATATTTGGGGACAAAAAAAACTTTGCCAGGTTTTCCAGGCGGGGTCACACATTCTGAAAAATGTGCATTAGAGCTAACTGAATTTAAGAAATTCAACTTTCATTTATTTTATGTTTGTTGCACGTGAAGTGGTACATTCCAAGTCTGTTTTGTGTTAATGCTGATAATTTGTGTAATAATTTACTCGAACTTGAAATTAAATATTTGAATAATTTGAGATTTCTGGATTTCTGATTTGCATGAGCTCTAAGCCAAACAGATCAACATTAAACAAAAAGGCTTGAAATGTTAGTTTTTAATGTTTAATGTTAATTACTTTTTGAAATAAATTATGAACAACAATGAACTTTCTCAGGATAATCCAGTTTTTGGATATGACACTACTTGAATGAATTGAGGATTAACAGGTGAATTAACAGATGTTTTTTTTTTCTATCAGGTTGTTTGTTAGAGCTGGACAGTAGTAACTCCAATACAGTGGTTCAGTCAAATCCCAGTTCTGACCTCTGGGGGGACTTCTCAGCTCCTGCAAGGTAAAAATCCATCCAGCTCCTCAATACTATTGAAAAGAAATCTGAAAAGAAATCTGAAAACATCTATTTTTTTATATCCTCTTTGCTCTCTATTAATTTATTGATCATCTCTTTTCTCTTGCAGCTCTATTCCTCCTCCAGCACCACGGCAAGAACCTACTTCTGGTAACTGGGTGCAGTTTTGAGGCCACCTTGTCCTCATTGTGTCTTCACCTCATTTCATGAAATATCCCATACGCCTGTTGTTGACAAAGTATTGTAAATAAAATATATTGCTCATATGGAACATTAGCAAGAATATGTGCGTTAAGATTTAGCTGATCTTACCAAGCCATAGCATACCATTAATGGAATGCTCCAAGTCAACCTATGCTCGATCAGAACACGTTTATATTGTATGTTCGTGGTTGAATACCAGAGACAGTAATAAACACATTTTCCTGTAATTGGAAAGGGAGAGAACACCTGTTGGCTCAAAGCACAGTTATAATTTCCAGGCACGAGGTTGACAAATGCTGACACATATACATTCATGTAAATAAAAGTTCCATGGCAGAAAAATGTGGAGCTGAATGACCTCTAGTGGACAAAGGCTTGAAATGCTGCACTGTCAGCAGATTTTCAGATGGCATGTGGCTGACTGACAATACCATATTTACTGTGTCAGTTATGTAGATGTAATAACTTTACAATTATTATAATGTGTGTGTGCACAATTAAGAGTGTGATTAAATGGGAAACTGAATTAAAAGAGGACTTGGTAGTGGGTGATGAGATATGTCTCCTGACAAATCACTGTACATGAATATACATTCAGTATATATGCAATACAGAATGTACAGTTAAAGCAGTAGTAACTGCTAATAATTAAGGCAGTAATAACACCTAAACTGGTAGGGACACAGTGTCATACCTATACATTGTATTCATTACATGTTCATTATAAATCCTCTACGTGTTTACTTGACAAATCAGTCAAGTCACTTTCATGTTAAACCAGAATAAAATACTCCAAAATAATTGTCAAGTGTCACTGACTGTTTTAAAATAAAACTAAATGTTAAAGTACATAAATACCACACATAACATATTTGCATGCTCATTGAATTCAACTACCTTGAGTGAAATTTGCACACTAATGGTCCAGTTGTGAATGCTTGAAGGAGAATGGCACAAACTTTCTACGTAATCCATTTAAGATGTTCACAAACACACTCAGTGATTTGATGTAAATCCACAATTCCTGAGAAACCTGCCCATATATAAATATTCATAACTCTAATAAGAACCAGACAGCTGAAGTGATACCTGCATGAAACTGCATGATCATAGAATCTACCAAGCAGCAGTCAGTCAAAATATTTTTTGTCCCACAGAGGATCTCATTATAAAACTCCTCTTAACAAAAAAACAGCAATTTAAAGGTAATAGAAGTAAAAAAAACAACACATAGACACCACCACACACACACACTACATACACCTCACTTTCCACCCCACCTACACACTACACACATCCCAAATTCACACTGCTTGTTCCACACCATGCACATACTACCCACACTCCACACCACACACACAACATAAACCGCATCACATGCACAACACTACTTACACGCCCTACGATTCACACACACTGCACTTACCACACATCACAGCTACACACATCAAAACCCTTCAGTTATTTCACTCTATTACCACTGTATACATCACATCTTACTTTCCTTAAAAAATATTGGCACACCATTATAGATATTACACTCTTTTATCACTTTATGCCTTATATCTCACTTTAGTCAAAAGTATTGGTACCCCATCATACTTATTACACTCTATTACCAACGCATCACAGCTATCAACCACATAGCATCAGCCTAACAACCACCTAGCAATGACTTAGCAAACAAAAACTTTCTCTTTCTGGTTGTAACTGACACTGTAAAAAGCTTGCAGATATAATGGTGAAAGATAGATGGGTATATAAGATAAGATAAGATAAGACTTTATTTGTCCCACAATGGGGAAATTTGGATACTCAGCAGCAAAAAGTGACCGCAGTAGGAAAGTTTAAAAAAAGAGTAAAATAAGTTACTTTAACAACAAGATAAAGAATTTAAAATGTACAGTTATGTACATTACAGTTAAGAATGGGGACAATACAAAAAAACACTATGAAAGTCAACATATTTCACATGTAATTGCTGAATGAATGAATAGTTATTGTAACACAGCCTATTGCACATATAGTTACTGAATGAGTGCGGTTATTGTCAGACAAACATACTGCACAGCACCAAGAAGTATTGCACATATAATGAATTGAAAGGTTATTGCACTATTATTTGTTAATTTGGGGGCGTGGTTACTGAGAGCAGTGCTGATTGTACAGTCTAACTGCAGCAGGAATGAAGGACCTGCGATAACGCTGTTAACACACTTCGAATGACGCAGCCGGTCACTGAAGGTGCTGCCCAGTGTCTCTAGAGTCTCATACATGGGGTGGGATTTGTTGTCCATGATAGTTGTTAGCTTGTTTGCATCCTCCTATCTCCCACCACCTGGGAGGGGTCTAGGGGTTCCCCCAGGACAGAGTTTATTCTCCGTGATTTCTCCGTGTATCGACCCTGTTTGCCTGGACCTGGACCCTGTTCTTTGTATTATCCTGTTTCGCATGTTTATGACCCTGAGTGTTCGGATTTCCCTGGTTGGCCTAGTTTGCTTGTCTTCATGTTTGTTGTTCTGTTTAAAGAATACTTGCAATTGGATCCACGCTTCTGTCTGTATCATTACACTTAGTTTTCCCAGTGTTGATCTGGAGGCAGTTATGTATGCACCAGTCCACAAAGTCCTGGATCACTCGTCTGTATTCTTGGTCGTCATCATCTGTGATGAGACCGACAACAGCAGAGTCATCAGAGAACTTCTGAAGATGACAGTTCAGTGAGCTGTACTTAAAGTCTGCAGTGTACAGGGTGAAGAGGAACGGCGCCAAGATGGTTCCCTGTGGGGCCCCTGTACCGCACACTACCAAGTCAGACACACAGTCCCGTGCCCTCACATAATGTGGATGGTGTGTGAGGTAGTCTATAATCCAATTTGTCATGTGAGAATCCACAACTATTACATCCAACTTGTCCCTCAGTAGTCCAGGCTGGATCGTGCTGAAAGCACTGGAGAAATCAAAGAACATG
>BRDA01037623.1:0-37124 GCA_036984385.1 Crenuchus spilurus | reverse complement strand
CACCACCAGACTGCTCTTGTTTTGGCTACCTCACTGAGCGTTCATTTAAAGTGTCATGGCTAGGACAGCTGTCCTCTTCGCACTCATTGTCCACCAGAGTGCCCCAAGGCTCGGTACTGGGACCCCTTTTTTTTCCATTTACACCACCTCACTGGGACCAGTTATCCGCTCGCATGGCTTTTCCTATCATTGCTTTGCTGATGATACTCAGCTCTATCTGTCATTCCCGCCTGATGATGACTCTTCCATCTCGGCGTGGATATCTCACTGCCTCTCAGATATATCCTCATGGATGAAGGATCACCACCTACAACTTAACCTCTCTAAGACTGAACTATTGGTCTTCCCCGCAAAACAGTCGGTTCAACACAACCTCACCTTGACGATCGACTCTCTCTCACTCTCTCCGTCAAAGGTTGTTCGGAACCTCGGGGTTATGTTTGATGACCAGCTTTCATTCAAACATCATGTGGCCTCTGTTGCATGGTCCTGCCACTTTGCGCTCTATAATATCAGACAAATCAGACCGTTCCTAATGCAACACGCCACTCAACTCTTAGTACAAGCTGTGGTTATCTCTCGCCTCGATTACTGCAATGCTGTGCTAACAGGCCTCCCAGCCTGCACTATTAAACCACTACAGATGGTCCAGAATGCAGCAGCACGTCTGGTTTTCAACCATCCAAAATGGGCATGTCACCCCACTGCTCATTGAGCTAATCTGGCTTCCGATTGCTGCCCGGATCAAACACAAAGCCTGCACGATCACCTATAAGGTGATGACAGAGCAGGCTCCCTCTTATCTGTACTCGCTCCTAAAAGCTTATGTCCCTGCCCGGTCGCTGCGCTCCTCCACTGAATGTCGCCTTGCTTTGCCTAACATTCACACAAAGCAATCCAGACTGTTCTCCTCAGTAGTTCCCAGATGGTGGAACAAGCTGCCTACTGCCACTAGAGCAGAGATGTCCCTCACTGGGTTCAAGAAACTCCTAAAATCCGAGCTCTTCAAAGAGCACCTGATCTAGTGATCCCAAATACTCCCCATGAGTACTGATATGCACTCAGCATTCAATATCAAAATGTTAATTCTAGTATACTAGTACTAGTAAATACTAGTACAACTCTAGTATTTTTCACATTTGTACTTTCCCACTATTGTAAGTCGCTTTGGATAAAAGCGTCCGCTAAATGCAATGTAATGTAATTTATACTGTGTATGTAAACTTTTTTTATTGTATTTGCTTTAGTTTAGTTAATGATGTGTGTACATATATAATGTTATAATCCATAAATTTTTGGCTTATGAAGTGTTTCCTTTATGCACATTTAATCCAATAGTACTTTTTGCACCTTGGATGGCCCTCAAGGAAGTGCTCTTGAGAAATGTTTCTGTTTATTTTCCCCAAACAGTGAAATGAAATTTATACACATGACAGGGTCCCCTTTCAGTTGAGGTCTGCTGTATATTTTCCTTAACCTCTGCATTTTGCAGTCACTGTGTTGTTTGCAGTGTGAGCTTTCGTGCTCTGCTACAAGCAAGATGAGCTCTTCTGCTGCCAACTTGAAGCGTATTTGTTTGGACTGTACCCATGATACTGGAACTCTGTCGGTCAACCAGATTTTATGTGTTTGTACAACACATAAAATAAAGCTGATGAAATAACAAGTCTACAGTGTCACAGTCTGTCAGCTTCTAACTCGGGCTTCTGATGGGTTTTTTTTTTATTTTTGGTTTGTAAAAATTTAACTCTGCTGTTCCCAAGGCCTTTTACAGGGATTCTTATGTGTGAATGGTTGGTGTTTATTTCAAGTACATAGCACTGCGTTGTGTGGTTAGCAACAAGAATTTGGAAATACTAATTGATGTATCATTAATTTAATAGACAGTTCCCCTCACAGCTCACTGCTGGAGTACTGCACAGTGAAGAAGCCACATGTGTTGCATAGTCACAACGATCTGTGTATGAAAGAATGCCAGCACAGCTGGGTTTTCCTCTGCCAGCTGGGACTTATTCCACCATAGCACTCAGACTTGGCCCATTTCACCAAAAATTAGCATATTGCAGTTACGGAATAACTATGGTCTGTGAAAATATCATAAAAGGTATGAAACAACATCCTAAGCCTAAGGGGAACCAAAAGATTGTGTGTCTCCACCGAGCTTATAGTACTTGATAAGCGTGATGTTGTTAATGTTAGCTTACTCATAGCCAAGTGACAGTGAACAGGTCAAAAATAAAAGCTAGTATATGTATGTATCTGGTGGTAGTTATGCTAGAGACATCTAAACACATCCCATCAAAGGTCTGCTGCTTTGATTAATTATAAAGTACAAAAGCTCCAAAATGGCAATATCCTTTCTTTTGAACAAAATTCAGTAAATGTTTGGTCTGAATTAAGTCATTAAGTACAAGAGAGAGGATATCAACTGTAATCTTGTAGAGATTTAGGCATCAATGTGGCTAATCCAGAAAAGCGCCCACTCAGGATAAAGTTAAAGTAGCTATCTTTAACACCTTCTTACCTCTTGCATTGAACTGTAGTGAAGTATCTCTCTCAGGGGAAGTAGGAGGTGTGAGGGATGATAACCACTGAATCATGCTCTTAATACTACAATAGTCCTCAGGCAAATCTTTGACAACATGTCAGGGTTTTTTTAGAACCTTGATGCATTTCTGCCCCAGTTCACAGAGAGCTAAGCATCTACAACAGCAAAAGTTATCATATGGGAGTTTCTGGCTGCAGAATCTTTACACAAAGCTGGAGGAGAGTATTGAACCAGCCAGGAAGCCCAGCAGAAACAAAGCAGACTGCACTACTTCAGGTTTTACACTTTTACAATGACAGTTATAGAACAGTGGCTGTCCTGCAAATGGACAGTTACAGTTTGACTGCTCAGCTACTTGCCTTTGGACAATAAATGATATAAAATATTGTGCTCAGTGATATATAAAGCAAATCATACTCCTTTTGTTTTTTATCAATGACAAATGTCTTTTTTAAAGCCAGTGTCTTTACTTAATTCTTGACTTTGTACACATATTCAAACATATACAACAGAAAGACTTCATTTATGTATCAGACACACAATCATAACTTCACTAGTAAACTGCTAATATACATTTTTAAACCGCGTCTTGAGAAGATTATAATGTAAATGTAATGTCCATGAAGGTTGAGGAAGCACAACAAAGCAACAAAACACTGGAGGCTACCAAAACAAAACAAAGTTGAAGATGTGGCTATACTGAAAATGGAATACTTGGAGTGATCTACATACACAAACATACATTAATATTAATTAACCTTTACAAGCATACACAACATTCAATAACTGACGAAGCTTAAATAACAAACTTAATCAAAGGGGGAATGAACAAGCAGGGCTGTGAGATGAGACAAGATAGGTGCTGAACATTAACCAGAGCGGACGATGTGAGGGCGGGGACATTGCGACATGATGTTGATGTAAACAAAAAGCACACGTTGACAAGACACGTGGACAGAGACAGCACATGTAGAACAAAAACACAAATATGAGGGCCTCAGCAGAGATGGCTGCAGCAAGGGGCATGACAGTATTTCAGTCTGGTGAAGAATGCTGAGATCAATGGTGGTCCTAGCCCATTTGGTGACCTGGGTGAATGCCCCCAATCCCCCCCAACCCCTGCCCAAGACAGTGGAGCTGCTACAACACCCTGCATTCATACCCCCCCATCCCCCCCAAAGAAGAACATCGGCCTGACGTTGTGGCGCCCTGGGCGTCTGCCCATATTGCCCATATTAGAAACCACTACTGGCTGGGATTCATGTAAATGAAGCAAAAAAAATTCCAGTATATATGTGATCTTATCTCCATTAAAGACACAATGGAAGAGCTTGTACAGAAAAGAGTGTCAGCGCACCAGGTTTGTTTGTCCCAGCATTAGGACTGTTTATTACTTTTCTTTACTTTTCCACTGATATGAAGCAGAGTGCTTACATAGTGACTGCAAGAAAATAGTTTATTGCAGTACTTCTCGAGAAGATAACTGGATGATAAATGTGCATTAGTGCCCAAGACTTCCAGCAACTACCTTAATCATGGAAGATGAAATAAATGTGAACAGCTTGAGCCATGAAATAAATAACAGTAGCAACAAAATCATATTTTCACAGGTTTTTTAGATTTTGGTTCTATTGTGAATTTGGTTCAAGCTGTAAAAATGTGTTTATTTCCACTTACTGATCTCAATTGCAGTCCTGTATATTAGACTCAAATCAGGCTCTAAGTAAACTACAACATCGACACCATTATCTTATAAGTTTTGACTTCCAATCATTCAGGAGGAAAAATGTGACATTTTCAATCTACTCACTTTTAAAACAGACCTACATTTAAAGTTGTTTCACAGCGTGATACCTGACACACACCGCACACACAGTAAATATGCCAGTGTTAAATCAACACTATTAGAGTTAAATTAACACTGAGGGTGTCAAAATATAACACTCTCAGTGTTAATTTAACTCTAATAGTGTTGATTTAACACTGTCAGATTTACTGTGCATACACATGGCAGGCAAATATCCTTCCATTGTGCTGCATTTTAAAAAGTCAATAGCCTGCATTTTCTTATATTTTATCAAGACCCACTCTGTGGTTTTCAGAGTGACGTGTGTGTGGTTTTATGTATTAAAACACAATTTTCAGACTAATAAATGAAAATTTCTGTATTAAAATGCTGCCCTGTGTTGTGTCATTCAAAAAGCAATAAAAGCAAAAAAACACTACATTTCCATGTAACAATGTGGCTAAGCTTGTACTGTATAAATACAAAGGTTTCTTTTCAATGTGGCTGATGTCTGTTTAAGGAGGTATATGGCATAGAATGACAACATATCCTCATTTTCCAGGAACAGTCCCCAGTTTTGGTAGCTCTCCCTGACCCAAGCTGTCCCTGGTAATAACTTTGAATTAAAACACACCACAAAGCCCTAAAAAAAAGTAATGGCAGCAGAACAGATGGGCAGGCATCTCAAGTTATGCTTGCTGTGGCCATCATAGAGGACTGCTACTATCTAATAGCCACTTCTACTACTTGCTCGCCTAGTTTTAGAAAAACTCAACCAGACATTAGCAAGTATCAGTTAACTGAGTCCACATCACTACAAATGTCTTGACATGAGGTAACTGAAGGATTATATGCAGGGGTTGGGTTATGGGAATCAAATCTACCAGCTGGTCTGATTCGTATAGGCATACATTCTATTTAATCAGAAAGGCAGAGAGCAGTTATGCGGTTATGCATTTAGTCCACTGAATATATTCAAGTTTTGAAGAAAAGAACTGTGTTAATAAGGAAGACAACACCCCAACCCCAAGATCCTGCCTGACCAAGTACTTAGCCTGTCCACAGCAGATGCTCTTCAAGGTTAACTGAACCCTTCTTTTAGGCATCATCAGTATCCATTTGTATGCTGATTAAGCTCCCATCATTCTATTCAGGCTATTTAATCCATATAGGTGATACCTGTAAAATACTGTATGTATTGTACTGTACATTTTTGTATAGTCCTTACTGTATTACATGTTAAATGCTGTGTGTACACTAGATACACACTTCTGTGTGGTGTATCTACACTCTGTGGTGTAGTGTGTAATGTCATATTGTGTGAATGTTAATTTTTGACTGAACTTTGGTACATTGGTATTGTAACTCAATGTTAAAAGTGCCTTTAAATCCAGTTGTGAATATTAAATATTCTTTATATTCACTTTTCCACAACAGAATTTTTGTAAAATTTATGTAAAAGTCTGGAGTCCAAGAAAGTTCAAATCAATTCCTTACAACAGAATCTGGTACAGTTATCTTCCAAAACTAAAGGTACTGGAGATGTAAGCTTCAGGGATCCACTCCAGTGAGAGGAAAGATACAGACCCAGTGACTTTATTTTGTCTGAGAGTGTACAAGAAAATGCATAAAGGGTTCTATTAAAACAGGCTCTTGCTGTGTTGTGCATACAAGTAATCTGACTGTTTACTCGTCTATGACATTTACTCTACACAGAAAGAACAAAGCACAGAAAAAGGGTGATGTGTCTCTCAAAAGAGGTCCATTAATGTTGACAAACAGTTCCTTGATCATCATTTCGTAATACAAGGAGAAAAAAAACTTCTTAAAAGAATGAATGGCTCAGCAAATTCACAGAAGATGAAGGAAGAGTTTAGGGATTGCATGCATGTACAAACAGAAGGTTTTCAACTAAAACACTAGTGTTTACTGAGGCAAACGGGCTCATTTTGTTTGAAAGGGTCCATATCATCCATCATCACCTTAACTGCTTAATCCAGATCAGGGTCACATTGAGTCCCTATAACCTGTGTATTGGGCGGGGCAATCCACTATTTTAGCCAAAGCCAGGACAGGGCACCAATCCATTAACACAGACATGCACACACACACACACACACACAAGGGAGTAATCAAACCACATAACCTCTATGCTTCAGACTGTGGGAGGAAACACACACAGACAACGGGAGAATATGGTTATTCCACCCAGCGCTGACAGGCAAACATGCTAACCACCCAAGCCACTGTGCCAGATATTTCCATCCATCCATCCATTATCTTCCACATAATCCAGATCAGGGTCACGGTGAGTCCCCTAACCCTTCACTGGGCACAGGGCAGGGTACTAAATCTTAGCCAAACCCAGTACAGGGTGCTAATCCATCACTGCAGTAATTTCTTTACACAATTTACAACGCAGTTTTTTTTTTTTTTTTTACACAATTTTCTCCCCAATGTATTAGTATCCAATCCACCCACCCATCCATTAGGCTCTCCCAATGACTTGTAATGGATGAAGACTAGCACAGCCCTTTCTACATGCATTTGGTGTCAGCCACCACCTCTTTTTCATCTGCTGTTGATACATCATCTCTGTGCAGCTAATGTGCTTGGAGGAAAGCGCAGGATCCCCAGCTCTGATGGATTGGCTGGCAGACGCCTGAGCCAGTGGACATTACTATAGTAGTGGAGGGGAGAGAGTGCCTTCTACAAACACAGAGAGAGCACAGCCAATGTTGCTCTCTCGAGCCCCAGCTGCCGATGGCAAGTAGCATGACCGGAATTCAAACTCACGATCTTCTGATTATAGTGTCAGCACCTTAGTACCTAACGTTAAAGAGTTTGAGGGAGTATTTAAACCCTATTAATGTTTCGACGGGACGGGAAATGAAATGAATGTACAGTATTTGGTACATGCAAAGATATAGGTCCTTTAACAAAATCCCCAATATGGAATTCAAGGTTAGTTTTAGCAGGAGAGTTGGACTTAAATGAACAGAAGGTGCAAATTCAACCCTGTAGGGTCTTAGCCTGTGATTCAATCCATTATACTGGGTTCACAATTTTACAATTTTGTAAATTCAAATTGATAATCCATGTTATTTTATAATTTAGCCATTACTCTATGTGGATAATTAATATACCTCCCATTCTCTATGATGCACTGTCACATATTTACAAAGTCACATTTTTGAACTGTGATATCACCATCACCCCTGCACCCTTGAGGGTTTTGCTGTGTGGCAAATGTCTCACTTCCTCAATTCAGCCTCAAACTCCCCATCAACAAAAATACACAATTTTTGTTTTGAATTATAGAAAAATGTTAATGCGTTAATATGTTGAGCGCTACAACATAAATCATTTGGATTGATGTATTGTGCAGGTTGCGGCCCCTTAGGTGCTTGTACGCAGAAATTGAATCTATCAGTCAAACAAAGTTACCCTCTTGGGGAGGAAAGCATAAGGAGAACAGAGGGAGCTCGTCTTAGGCACAAAGTGTGCTTGTAGCTTCCAGACACAGGAATTAGCTGGATATGAAACCTGGAAAGAAAACACAGCAGGAAGCCTCATATACATTGTGTAAACAGTCTTGATATGAAAAAAATAAAAGAACCTGGAGGAAAGGAAAACTAGGGAAATAGCAATCAAGAACAGACTAAATAAGAGAATTCTGGTAAACTATCTAGCAAGCAAAATACAATTCCTTTCGGAAATCCACTAATGGTGACAAAACCGAGGTAATTTTTTGATGGGACTTTTAAATTGTTTTTATATATTGTTCCACTCAAACTTCCTGAACAGGCTTTTACACCATTTTTCAACCAAAATTTGGACATTTATTTGAAAATTTTTCAGAACTGGTTCAAAAAGCGGCTAAAACTGGGATTTTGCAGTTATGATTGAAAAAATCAATTTTGATCACTGACATATGAGTGGAAAAAAGCCTTTATATTATATATAGAACCTGCTATTCACTTTAAGAGAACCATACTGCCATGCTCCCCACTCCTCTTGCTTTTCTCCTCTACTCACACATAGCCTCAGGAACTCAATTTCCCAGAATCCCTAGCGCTCCTTATAACCCATTGTGACTTTCCATCCAGCTGTCCACATTCATACTCTTCAGAATTCAGATTTCCAGGGCTACTAAAGCCAAGACTGAAGAGCTTTTTTAGGTTTGATATTGTCGTGCTCTGTAAGCCTTAATATAGTCCTTTTATTTTTTACCTTTTGACCATCTTGTATGGTTTGCTTTGTTAACCTGTTTAGCTTCCTTAGCCTGTGTCGCTTCCATTGCTTGTTAACGTTGAGGCCTAGATGGCCCTCTGTTTAGCATGGATCTATTTAGTTTGTCTCTGAGTAACTTGTTAACGTTGAGGCCTAGACGGCCCTCTGTTTAACCTGGATCTATTTAGCCTGTTTTTGTGTAGCCTGTTTCACTTGAAGCCTAGTAGCCCCTCCGTTTATACTGTTTCTGTTCAATATGTTCCTGTTTCTGTTCTTTTGGTTAAGTTCTCCTGTTTGTTTGGATTGTATGTTTGGTGTGTTATTAAATTAATGTCTCCATAAACCTGCAATCATCTTCCCTGAGCCGTTGAGCTGTGTTACACATACTCAGCCGAGCTTAATTTTTAACAAGAAAAAAAGACAGCAACATGACAATGCTTTATCACAATTTTTTTTGGTTTGTTTTTGGGGGTTGATAACCTAGCAAACACCTTTAGGAGGGAATTTGAAGCTCTATTTGATATACATATTTAATTCATGTTTATAGGGAAAAACGACTGAAGACTGTTTCATCAATGTAAACATTCCAAAATATACCACATAGCTGCTTACACACATGTACGCTTATGAAAAGCGAAGACTGCAGTGCTATTGTTCATTATGACAAATTTCACCCTCATTTTGACAGCTTCACCAGCTTAATCGTATGTGTCACTCTGATGAAGATTTTATGGCACAGTTGACAGATGTGCCGAATCGATTTGAACAAAGAGGATGCCAAGCTCAAGCCTCACAAGTTCTCAGACAGAGGGTTCTTAATCTCAGTAAACAAAAACAGAAACGGCTACATCCAGCAAATATGGTCTTATGCAAAAGTCTGTGCAACACTGGTCAAATGCCACATTTTTTTTCATTTTCTAACTGAAAATAAGTAACATGTAGGGTCACCTCTAAAAGGAACAAATGAAAGTATTAGCTGCATATTAGTGCAGCGTAATAAAATTATAAATTATAAAATATTTAGGGCAACAAGTTTTGCACAGGTCACATTTTACATTGTATAGTTTTACACAATGTTACATTCAATCATTAAAAAGTAAATATGCAATTCATATGTGTAGATGATGTCAGAGGTTTTAAAACACAATTTTTCCAACTTTTTATTGAAAATGATTGAGTTTAATGTCTCTTTGACTTTGAAATGAAAGCACAGGATTTAAATAAGACATCATGGAATCAATTTTAGATCAAAATGTATCTAAACATTGGACGCATTAAAGTAGCACCTTTGTCAGATATAACAGCTGAACACACTCTTTCATTCTTTCTACAACAGACATCAAACATTCTTCAGACAGTTCTTCACTAATCTGCTGCAGAACGTCACATAAATGTTGGCACTTGTAGGTTTGCTTTGCTTTTCACTTCATCCCAAATCAGCTGGATGGGGTTTAAGTCTGGAGACTGTGCTCCACTCCATGTTTTCAAGCTGACCATCTTGTTGTTTTTCCTGAGGTAGTTCTGGCACAGCTTGGATTTATGTTTTGGGTCATTATCTTGCTGTAGGATGAACCTCTGACCATCTACGCGTATACCAGACATGTTCTAAAACTTTTTAAATGATCTGATGACAAGCCCTAAAAGAGACAGTCAACAGTGTCATATAACGTATTGCTTACTGGTCCTGATGGAGTGAATAGGCTGGAAAAAAAAAATCATTAACTCTAGAATTATAATTACATAAAATGATTTAATATAATTTAAATCTAATGTAATTTATATTTATTCATATTCTGTGTGGACAGGTTCAGTATAAACGACAGACAACTGTGTCCAATTTAGACCGTATCAAGATTCTCCAAATGAAAGATCTCTTCTACATACAAGCACAAGTGTGTTATCAACTGAAAGATCAGAATCCACACTTCCTGTAGAATCACTCTGCCTGCACCATGTTTTTATTTTCATCACAGGCTACAGCTGTGGCGTCTAAGGGTCAAGAGTCAGGCTTGTCAGGAGAAATCCAGAAAGACTAAAGAATCAGAACTGGCTTAAGCCCTCTCAGGCAATTCATCTTGTCCACATGCTGAGAGACACTCAAGGCAAAGTGAAATATCCTGTCATCAGCTTGACCAACTACAATGACACCCATACAGTATAGAACAGTGATTCTCAGACTGTGGTCGTTCCGTGGGCTGTGGTGATACAGCTTGGAGGATGTTGGCCATCATTGTTTTTAGTTTTGATGCAAAACTTTGTTACAGTACATAAAAATGTCATTTTAAAGATGAGAAGCTGTCACCACAAGTGAAGGACTAGAGTAACTGTGCAGCAACAGATGTGTTACGTTTGCTTTTACATTTTCAGTAGGTAGGTGTGTCTAAGTGGACAGTGATTGGACACAACTTTGCTCCAGAATTTTTGATCCAATCATACTAACGCAAAAGACCTTAGCATACCAAGTCAGTGTCACTGCAGTGCTGAGAATGATTCACCACACACATAATACCTGCTCTGTGGAGGTCCTGTGGGCATCCTGGCCATTGAAGAACAGAGTGAAAGGATGCTAATAAAGTATACAGAGAAACAGATGGAGTACAGTCTGTTACTGTAAATAAGTGCACTTATATAGTAAGTGGAGCTGATAAAATGAACAGTAAGTATAGATGAGAGGTGATTTTAAAGCTGCATGGTGCATTAGTAATGTTACACTATATTGCATTATTATACAGTCAAGCAAAGTGTAATAGGTTAAATTGTGTGTTTTTTCATTTATCACTGAGCTGATTTATTTTGTGGTTGGTTTTGTGAACTGAGAGCTGTAGGAAGTTGAGAAGCTCTGGCTTCTCTGTGGAGATTGAAAAGCCTGTGTGTAAGCTATACATAAATATTATCTGAAGTGGCAACCCAATTTACCCAATTGTCAAAACATTACATGACAGTAAACCATGGAGTGGAAGGCAAATTAAGTCTCCAGAATTGTGGAGAGGCTAAAATGCCACTGTGATAAATGTTTTTTTTCTGGCATTAAAAGCTTGAAGAGTTTACCTCAGGCTAAATGTGGAAATTGGTAATTTTACATTTTAAAATGTTTACATCTTAAACATGTTAGAAATGCATTGTACTGGGGCCCCGAGTGGCTCAGCGGGCTAAGATGCTGACACTATGACCAGAGGATCACAAATTCAATTCTCGATCATGCTGTTCGCCATCAACAGCTGGGGCCAGAGAGAGCAAAAATTGGCCGTGCACTCTCTGGGAGGGCGCTCTCTACCCATCACTTTCAAAATACAATGTCTGCTAGCTCAGGCATCTACTGATTGGTCCATTGGATCTGGGGATCCTGCGCTTTCCTCCAAGCATGTTAGCATCTTTGTAGTTCAAAAAGGCGGTAGCCCATGACAGTCCTCAGATGAGGCTTGGGCTAGTCTTCACCCTCCTAGAGTCAGGGACATTACAAAAATGATGTGGAGAGCCCCTAGTGGATGAGACTACTATTTTGGGAGGGAAAAATGTGGCAAATACTTGAAATAAAATTATAGAAATGTATTCATAGACATGAAGAATTTTAAATACAGAGGATGTAGAATAGCATCTTCATGGCTGTGTACAGTACACTCTTACATAAAATGGCCTGGACAACCACTGGGGCAGTAGTTTCCTGGGGTGAAACCCTGAAGAGCACACCTTCAGTAACTTCAGTTAGAGAACAAAATGTACCACATTGTGTTTCAATGAATATATCTGAAGGTGTCACCGTATCCTGACTTTTATATTAATTTAACTGTTTAGTATGAAAAAATACAAATATTTCTGCTGGAAAGTATGTAGTTTTTATATGATACCTTGATACCACAAAGAGCAGACACCCTTCTGTATTTTTACCTTACAAAATAAAGCTTATTTGATATTAGAATGTGTGTTAGGACTTTTAACATCTCCTATTCAATTAAAACTGATTTTTCACCAGTTTCACATCTCACAGTTGTTACCATCTCCAAATGTTAACCAATACAGAGGGACACAAGCTGTTTCTCCTGAGAATTTCAATTGAATCACTTGTAACAACTTTATATTTTACTGCTATATAATGTAGATAATGCTACTGTAAGATCTTCGTTACATTCAAATGAAGAGAATGCAATTTTAAGCTGGTTGATTTATGCAGTACCTGGAGTACAGAAAATCTAATATTTGCTTTGCATGAATGCAGCACCATCTTGTGGCAATAGAGCACAGGCACACATTAAATATTATAACTATAAACAGAGTGTAGTGTAGTTTGTCTTATATTAATGTGAAAGAAGTTATATATATATATATATATATATATCTCACTGAAGAAGTTTTGTTTACATTATGTTGGCTTTATAAAAACTTTATATCTGCCATATCTTTTGCACTGGACTTGATTATATTAGACTTCATTATTAAACAGCAGTTGTGCATTAAAATGTGTGGAAGTTTGTTCTCTGTGTAAACTTCCTTTTGCTCTAAAAATCAAAGCATGTCATTTAAACTTTTGCCTAGGACTGTATATAGAAGAAATAGACAAAACTGGAAAAACAACAAAGAGAAAAAGGAGAGAGTGATATATTAGTCAGTGCCTGAGAGCACAACAAGTAACATACTGTACCTGATTATAATCAACGCCAGGCCAGCACAGAGTGAAAAAAAGGAAAAGCACCTGTGCTTATGCATACATGTGCCTGCTGTGTATTTGCATGCCAGAGCCACTGACTGACACACAACACATACACATACATACAGCAAGACAAATCACACACAACACACACACACACACAAGCCCAGAAGGGTTGAAAGAGTGGGGCACACTGCAGACTCCCTCCGGCAATAGGGGCAGAAGGCTCGGTCCACCTGAGACTGAGAGCGCAGATGTGACACAGAATTCATGCAGGAATTACACACACACACACACACACAATTATATTCAAATGAACTACAAAGAACTTTATAGCACAAACTCACAAATTCCCATCAAACAAACAAAACCCATCAGTTAGATTCTACCAATGGCAAAATTACCAATCTTTATAAAGCAAGGGTCAAAAGGTCTACAACACTATCTCTCTCTCTCTCTCTCTCATATATTATTTATATTATATATATATATATAAATAATATAACAGTGGCGGATGCTGGTCTTTCAAGGAGGGGAAGCTCAAGAAAATTATCTGTGACCCTGTCGTACCAACAAGGGACTTTTCCAGGGACTTGACTAGTGTCCTCTCAATGGCCAGCAGAGTTAGGCTTTTTTTAGTCCATAAACAACCTCAATAAGCACTATTAATCACTAGAATAGGATATATTAGTCTATAAAATACCTCAATAAACACTTTTGAAATTTTAAAAATGCTATCACGTATGTTTACACAAAAAGATAACCGATTCGCTCATTTAGCTGTCAATCAAAAAGGGATTCAGCCTCAGACACATCATCCAATCATCATGCAGAAGCTGAGCGTCCGGGCCAGCCGAGGCCAGCCCACTGCCCCATAGACCCCCAGAGACGCTGAGCGTCCGATGGGCGGGACAAAGGCCAGGATTCATCCAATGACTCATCTCGTTTCGCTGCACGCTTTGCTTTACCATTGAAGTCTGTGGATGCTGAGCGTCCACCCTGTTTAAAGCGCTGTGAAGCTGCGGGAATGAGTGAGAGGAAAGCCGCGTCGTTACTAGTGATAAGAAGCTGATTCTGAACAAAAGTTGAGCGCGTTGTAGTGCATATTTAGTCAATGACATGTACACACAACAGTATATTATTGATCACTTATTTTTTGACATTTTAGGGGAAGCTGAGCTTCCCTTGCAGTCTTAGAGCATCCGCCACTGATACATACCCATCTAGCTAATGTCTGGCATCAGACATTATGCCAATAAGGTCATGTTTATGTGCTACAGAGAGACATTTTCTAATGGCAATACCACTCTACAGGGACTAGACAAGCATTGTGTGTGTATTTACACATCTGTGTCAATAATGAGTGCTAGAAGTAGTTGACTGCCTTCATCTCTTTTTAGTGAATGACTTCTCATGAGCTTCATACTGTATATTGCACAGCAAGTGCACATGTGATCAATCGGTTGAAGAATCAAACCAAATATCTAGACAAGCAGTAGCAGGTGAAGTCTGGCTTGTTTGGAACAAAAGCCTGTAGCCATGTTGGCTCTTTGCAGATAATATTGGACATCCCATTATATTTCAATTAGCATCTTTTTCAGATAAGGTAAAATTGTATTAAGGATAGACTTCCAATCCAGAGGCTTTGAAGGAAAATGGCCAGTGGTCAGTACTAGCAGGAGGGCAATAAGAGACAAGGAGCGATTTACTGCATGTGTTCTTCACTTGGCTCAATCCTGAATCTGTAGAGAATTCAGATACTAAGACAGCTCAGTTTATGAGACAGCGACACTGTTGTCAGCAAGTGTGAAACCTCACCGTCTGGTAATCAGACTGTGTTAAACTTAACAATCCTGCACTGCTACGACAGCTCTCTCACCAAAGAAGCTTATGATGTGCACTGCCAGCTGTTTTCTCACTTATTACACACCAGAATCAACATCATTAAATGTATATTTATGGCTTTATACAGGAATGCACAATTGGAATGGCCAGTTTTTATACCAAACACATAACAGGCACTTGACTCATTTATTTGTTTTATTTTGGCCAATCTGTGTTGTGACTATATAATATGAATAATATGAGGCAGATAAGCACACTTGCACAGTGTTTCAGTGCTGCTGGCTTTATACCAACATATCAAAGCATAATTATACATGACTCATTGTGCTAAATACCCAGTTGGCTCTTATTTTCAGTGTAAAGCTTTATTTCATTTATGTTTAAGCATGAAATAAAGAGTGAATAATGTTATCTATGTTATAATTTAAAGATATGTACTGCAATTAGAGCTGGACGATATGGCCAAAAATTTTATCACAATCAATTTTTATGTATTGATCTCGATAATTATCACGATATTAAATTGTCTAACGCTGTCATAGTTTTAAACAACATCTTTCTAAAAACATCAGACTAAATACATGAAATCTTACTATTTAAAATATTAAAATGTTTATTGCCAGAACATAATATTGTAGCGTCCGGCTGGACGCATTGAAAGGATGGACGAGAAAGACGTTTACAGTCAACGCTTTATTGTTGAAACTTACAGTGATTGCTGTCGGCCGCAGCCACTCCAAAATAACAGGCTAGAGAGCCAAGCTAACAGGCTAATGCTAGCACTTGGGCTGACACACATACACACACACACACACACACACACACACACACACAAACAGACGAGCACACAGCGACCTCACACTCTCTCGCCCCACCCCACTACGCTCTACCCAATCTTGTCTTAAACACAACAGTGCATTTTGGCGGCGCTGGTGAGGAGGAGCTAACAAGCAGCAGTATAAGACTTCAGAACTCTTAAGTTCTGTCAAGTTGTTTAGACGCGAAATGGAAACGAATGTTAATGCTTATCGAATTCTATTGTCCCGGCTTATCATCGTCATCGAGGGAAAAATTATTGTGAAAAAAATCGATATCGTTTTATCGCCCAGCTCTAACTTCAATAGTAAGTAGGTGTGCTCTTTTCCACCACCATGGTTCTAGTGTCAGGGTTTTCCTGGCTCCGAATCTTGAACCAGGCAAAAGAGTCAGCACTTCAACACCAGAATGTATCTGACACATGATGAGCACAGCTTCTCTGTTTAAATGTAACATTTTCAACAATGAGCAGATGCTCAACGTTAATGAGCTGAGCCCACAGAATCCCTGTCCTGTCATAGGATATAACTTGCTTCATTAGTAGGGTTGACTTGCATTGAGTGAATGGGATTAAATAAGTGGTTAGTCAAGAATTGAGCAATTTATAGAAATATATGTATAATGAGGGAATATGTGCTTCTTAAAGTACATATTTAAGGAGATAGGGGCTGGTTCCAGCAGAATTGTAGAGCACATTCTTTTAGAAAGGTGCACCACAGGAGAAGGAGCGGAGAAAAGAACCTAAATACTGAACCTGAAGCTCTTCATTCATACAAACATCCAGCTAATTTACATCCCAGCATCCATTATGTTTCTAATGGGGCCCCCCCAAACCGAGCCACCTGCAGACAAAGCCCTGGCCACCAGCTGACAATCAGTTAGTCATCGAACAACCAAATTTGTCAATCACATATTAGACACAAATAATCAGATATTACAGATACTTGTCATGCAGTAAATTTCTACTGAAAATAAACTGTGATGGTTGGTATTGTGAAGAGGGTAACACCACTGTCCCCCCACGTGGCAGACTTGGGTTCAATCCTTGGTTTGGACAATCACATCACATTATATCAATAAGTGCCCTTGGGCAAGAGTCCTAATACTACATTTGTCTACCTCTGTAACATGATTCATAGTGTGGCTGAGCTCAAGTGCAGACACATGCAATTTTTCAGTGCCAAAAAAATCAGTCAAAAATGGCCATTGGCCAGTTAGGCCATTTAAAAAATATGTTTGTGTACAACATTATAACATCATTATAACAAAAAAGCCTCTTTATGTGAACCTCCCGCCTCATGCCTCGTCCCTGGCCCCGCCTCTGTCACGTGCTCCATGTTTTGTATCTGTTCCTCATGTGCGTTTGTTCATGTTTTCCATGTGTCTTGTTTGCGTCATGTCTCCACCCCCAGCCACGTCATGTCATGTCTCATTGTTAGCACCTGTGTCTTGTATGCCATCTCATCATGTGTTAATCATTGGTTTCTATAAAGCCCTCCTCGTGGGTCACAGTCTTTGTCAGTCATTATATGTCACCATAGTTTTGTAATAAAGCCTATTTGTTTTGAAATCCACACTGCGTTCTCTCTCCCTCCTATAGCTGCAATACTGACACTGTAACCCTCTCGCAATTTGCCTCGTCCCAGCCCCGCCTCATTCCTGTCTCCACATGCTGTTTGTTTACCTCATCCATGTTCCTTGTCATGTCTCCACCTACCCGTTACATCATATCATCACTCAGCCCTGCTCTCTCATTATGTCCTAATTATGTTCACTATAAAGCCTCCTTAGTGTGTCACAGTCATTGTCTGTCATTGTTATTCGTTTCATAGTTCTGTACAATGCAATGTTTTATATATGTTTTCACATTTTTGCCACAACTTTGTTTAATTTTATAGCCACAGTGTTTAGTTTGTGACTTCCACTGCATAGTCTCCTCCTGCTACAGCCACGTTTGTGACAGCCTCTCTGTCTGGTGAACTTTATGACTCTAAAATAAGGAAATAGTCAACAGATGAACGTAAATGAGCTTGTTTCACCGATCATATCAGCTGAACGTAATGAGCTGATCATTCTGGAGTGCCTGCAGGAACACACACTCACACATACATGCACATGGATGCCCACGCACCCCATGACTCACTGTAGTGGGTGCTGAAAGGATCAAAGAGCAAAATTTTCTTCTTATGAATTACATGAGTTTGCATAAAAACACTACTTAAGGAAAAGAGGGTCACTTCAGACAGCTACAGAGCCAATGAACCACTGTCTGTGGCTGGAGATATAATTACAGATGGAGATGAGGTCCCTGTATGTTGTCACAGGCCACAGAAAACCTTTTATCTATGCGACAACAAGAACAACTCTGGCAATTTCCATTTCTGACCCATAAAAATGTCATTTGCATCTATGATTCAAAGCTCTAAATGGCAAGAAGACGCAAAGGTCATTTCATTTGGTGCAAATAAAATCAGCATAGCTTGAAATGGAGCTAAGTTTAATAATGTCTAATATTATTGTTTGTCCAAAATGTTTGAAATTGCAAACCTGGTACTGTGATCTAAGTCCCCCAACAGGCTGATGGAGACTCATGCACCAGGAATTATGGTTTGGGAGCAGATCAGGTCAGAGTCCACTCCAATTCATGCCTCATTGCCCGTACCCTGACCAGCCAGTGTGGCATCAAAGAGCCTGAGGTGGTTCCTTACATACAGAGTTCCCTTAGTGCCATATTCTAACAGTACAGTGCTCCACCACATGTCGCACAATGGGGAGTCAATGGGGGCAGCGATTTGTCCCCTGTTGAGCAGGTCTGCGACATGGATGCACAACCACATGCAAAAATGAAAAAGAGTCAGGGACATTACAAATAATAAGGAGAGTCCTAAAAAATGGGTGGGTCAATTGGCTACCAAACACATTGAGGAGAAAATTATGCAAAAAAAGCATTTTAGGCCAGACTGCTTCTTTCAGTTGTTTACAGCCACTGGAACACCACCACATGCCGCTTGCCACACTGCTTTTGTGCGGATTCTTACTTTCCAATGGTTTCTTTTTCACTTGTTTATTGCTTTCTATTACACAAAGCAGATGTATATAATAACAAAGAAGGAATCAGTTAATATTATATCATGATGTCATCCCAGATGTGTACAGTCCTCAAATTCAGCAGAATAACACTTAAGCGTCTCTGTGCACATATGAAAATCACAAAAAAGTAGCAGTAATTGTTATATGTGCTGCTTTTTAATTCTTTATTTATTGTGAGATTTGACCTGGAGAAACCTCCCTCCATCCCCTGCTAACTGCAATGCATACACAAAATCTTCTACACATTAAGTGAGCTGTTAATGAGATCTACTCAGTATCCTGCATGCACTTTTTTTCTAATGTCAATTACATATGCAAGAATAAGAGCATGCTTCTTATTATTCAAAAATCATTTGTGCATAGAGTTTATATGTTAATACCAAGTGCAGAAGAGTCCTCAGATTCAGCAGAATGACACTTAAGCTTCTATGTGCACATAAGTAAACCACAAGAGAGCAGCTGTAGTTGTTAGAGGCAAAGGAAAGATAATCCATGGGTTACTATGGCACCAGCACTCACAAAAAGACATCTTAACAACATTTATCCCTTTAGATACTTTTAGATACCCTTTAGCAGTCAGTGGAGATTACTAAAACATGGTTACATTTATTTCTTAGTCATGGCTCATTGTAACAATCAGTACACGAGTTTGTAGATATACAAACTTTACATTTATGCAATGTTTTTGTTTTTTCTTTAATTGCAGCAAATGAAAAAATGTCAGTGTGCACACAACCATTCACAAATATGCAATACAAATCTGCCGCAGTACTTGAAGAAGCTGTTTGCTTATGTATTTACATAAATGAGTTCAAATTGTGAAGTCAATGAAGCACTAACACTGAGTAGTCACTTAAACAGCAGTCGTTTCTACATACATACACATTATACTTATATAGCGCCTTTCTAGACACCCAAGGACGCTTTACAATCAACACACTTCATATACACACTCTGGTGAGAAGCGGCACCCAGTCGCGCACAGCGTACTCTCAACCGGAAGTGACCACCTGGAGGACTGCATCGAGCACTAGGGGATCAGAACAGAGTGCCAACCATATCTGGGCATACATACCAGGGTAATTTTTAGAGTATCCAATCCACCTGATATCCATGTTTTTGGACTGTGGGAGGAAACCAGAGTCCCCGGAGGAAACATGGAAACTCCGCTCAGATGCGGACTCGAACCCAAGACCTCAGCGCTGAGAGGCGAACGTGCTAACCACTAAGCCACCGTGCCGTTTCTGACCAAATATATCACAAAAATGTCTCTCAAACTGATGAAACCACATCTACATCTTCAATCTTAGTTAAGTTCTCACTGTAACATGGTGCTTAGGCAGGAGAGGATGCAGAGGTGGTGTCCAAAAGCAAGATTTTATTATATCAAAGAACAAAGTTAAAACTAAGAAACAAAATGAAGCTGTGGCAAAACTATGAAGACGTACACACATTCATGCATATTCACATTCATGTTGACATTCAATGACTAACAAGGGACTCAGAAACACGAGGGAGCTAAATAGCAAGCTTAATTAGATAACGGATGACACAGCAGGGCTGGACAATGATATGACGTAACTGGGGGTGGAGACATGAACCAGACACATGGGAAATGTAAACAAAAGCACATGGCAGGACAACATGATGAGGGAATGGAGACGTGACGTGAAAGTAAACAAAAGCACATTTTGGTAAATGTAACCAAACCCAGAACACAGACAAAAATGGGGACTTGGACGAGGCAGAGGTGGGAGTATGAGACTCACAGAGCCTTCTTAAACAACTAACTCAGAGCAGGAACTGCTGATTGAGAATTTCTTTTAGAAAGGATATATTATTATCCTTTCTAATATTATTATATTATATATTATTATTATTATTATCCATGGCAATGTACATATTTCTGCTGTTTCTGTACAAAGCTGAAGTTTTCTTCTTATTCAAATTTCCCATTTAAACTTAAATGGTGGATAATTGACATTTCAGTGCCTGGTAAGAAATCCAAGTAAGAAACACTTCAGCTTTGTGATTTCTGTTGATTTTAAAAAGATTCAGACATTTATAGGCTTTCTCACCTTATAGTGGATGTGTATACCTGTCACTGCCTGGCTAGTGCTGGAAAGTTTGTTTTTTTTTGTAATTTGTGTTGCCGTTTTGTATTTATAATGAAAAGGTGGTTATAATCTGGTTTAGAGCAGCTGAATGTGGTTTTATAGAGCTGTTTTGCTCTTATTCATGAGTAGTGATAGTGATGGGAAGTCAACTGCCAAAGAATTGATTATTCAACTCCAAATTGGCCAAGAATCAATGCTGACTCATGTATCATTTAGTGAAGAGACTGTGATGTCAGAGCTTAATTCTCATTGGCTAAAATCTGTTTTGGACAACCTTTTGTATGACGGGCTGTGCTGAGCAGGAATAAAGACCTCCAAAGCAACAGTTCTGAACAGAGCTTTTCAGAAAGGCTGAGAAAGGGTCTGTTACGCTCAAAGCATGTCAGATGTTTCATTAATGCCTCACAGTGTTTTCTCAGAATACATTCATTCTGTTAAAAAAGTGAATGGTAAAGCATCCTTGTTTATGTGAGAGGCAGTAAGTGTAATTTATTATTATTATTATTATTATTATTATTATTATTATTATTATTATTAATAATAATAATAATAATAATAATAATAATAATAATATTAACACCAAATCTATAGCAAATCTGCTTAACCAACATGTTGGAAAGTAGGTATCAGCATCTATCACTTCATTATGTTCATTGCAGACAATTCCTCCATCTGTTACTGTTGCAGTCTGTCATATCACTGGTCGATGTGAAACGAAATGGAAAAAGAGGTTAATTCAGCCGAAAGTCACTGTAGGCCACTCTACGTCCCCATGTGACATTTAGCCTCCTACCTGAGGGTTTGTTTCTGTTATTTAAAGTTCAGCGCACTGACCAATTAAGCCCTGTAACGTATTTATGACGTGTAATTGTGACATCTACCTGGAAACAAGTGCAGAATGATATGCCTACTGTAACTGGAATGTAGGTTGATGATTTAAAAAATGGTAAATAGATTTTGGTGAATGAAAGGGAAGAGGCGAAGAATGTGTTCTCATAAAGGTGCTGGAAAATGACCTGAAAATTAGACAAGCTAACCAAAACCACATTATATTCAGAGCAATGCATGTTTCATTCATGGACAGAACACATGGAAAATAGCACAGATGCTTTCAAATGACAAGATGCACAATATAATGCAGCCTATTCCTCCCTATTAATGATGCCATATTTAGAGCATGTCGAAAGTAAACATAGCTTTATAAAATGTAAATGTCACCTCAGTCTGGAATTTAAGTATACTGAAAATTCCCCTTATCTACCCAAACATCATACGGCACATCATTCCTTCTGTACTGTCATGTGCTTCGGAGTGATATACAGTGTCAGAACTTAGCAACATGATATGTATCATGACACAAAGGTTACAGTTTAATATATTGCAACATACTGTGATAATATATAAAATAATATATATTGATTATTTTAGGAAAACAGTAGGCTTGCCAATACTAACAGAGCCCTAATGTTACCCATTTATGTTACAGTGAAAAGAGTCTAATGGCTGAAGACAGATTATAACACTGCCATCTCATGGTCAGAAACACACAAAAACAACCACTCTGTGCCAATAATCTTTGCATATAAATTATGCATATAATTTATTAATTATTAATAAATTAATTAATGAGTGCTGTGTTTTTGAGAAATTGATTATAACAAAATGTAATATTGTAATTCTCAATCCGGTGATCGGCACTGTAGGGCAGGTTCCCAAAATCACTATTATGGGCAACCCCAGTGTTGTTAGTCAGGGTGTAAAGTGGGATGTTTGCAGCTGTTGGATAGAGGGCTTTACTGGACTTTGTTAACCAGAATGTACAAATTCCCAGTTCGCCCCACTCAAGTGTACGGATATTTTCCTACATCTCTAGTGTCTGAGCCAGCTGAGCATTTTCATTTGATTATAGATGCTGTGGGGAAAGGGGGGGATGAAAGCTGATATGATACACATGATGTTAGTGTTATTTTCCTTGCCTGCTGGTGCATGATGTAAACTTTGAACGTTCAACTGTATGAGTTTCTAATATGAGCAGAGATTTATTGAAATTGATGTGGCAAAAATTGTGAATGAATTCACATATTTAACTGCTCAAATGTTTCTGACCTGTGACCTCAACATTCAAAACCACACAGGCTCCTCTTCAGAAATGTGTCCATAACTAATTATAAAAAAATAATTAATTTTGTTTTTTACCAAGGGTTCAGAAATTCAAGGCTCAGGCCTCGAGTGGTTCAGCAGGCTAAGACGCTGATACTATGACCAGAGGATCACGAGTTTGAATCCCGGTCATGTAGATCTCACTCTCCCTATCACTCACATTGCAATGTTCGCTGGCTCAGGCATCTACTGATTGGCTGAAAAAAAAAACCTTAAAAAAGAAATTTTCCCAAAAATTTGAAAAAAAATCTTTTTTCAAAAAGAAATTCAAATCTCTGACATTCTCATTCTAGCACAAAGCTACTAATTTTAAAGAAGAAAATAATGGATAACCATAATGAAAAATGTCCTAATTTGACTTGTGAATGAGGAGTTTCTGCTGATGATGGTTCTCAACATGGAGTTCAAGCCCATTGGTGATTCTCCAAAAATTAGAATGTTGTGGAAAAAGTTCATTTGTGTTCACAAATTTAATTCAAAAAGGTCATATATTTATATGTATTACACATGACGTGACATATTTAAAGCCTTTTTCATTTCAATGTTGATAACGGATGAATACAAATTCAAAATGAAATATCTTCAATTAGGGAATTCTGATTTCCATCCCAAGCGATCCCAGCAGGCACAGAACCTTATCATAACATTGTATCAACGCTGCAAGAATATAGACAACGTTGTCAGAACATTATCACAATGTCAATATGCCTGCTGGGATACTGATCAACAGTAAAACAAATGAAAGCTTGAAATATTTCAGGTAATGTGTGATGAACATAAAACATGACAGCTTTAGCAGTAAAGAGGTCAAAAGTTTTGGAACTTCATCAACAGAGTCACAAACACTGCACTGGCTGGCTGGCAGAAGCTCTGAGGTAGTGTGGTTAGGAGCAATGAAGTTCACAGCAGCTCTGTCTCTCACACACACACACACACACACACACACACACACACACACACACACACACACACACACACACACACACACACACACACACACACACACACAGGAAGGAACTCATCAAAGTGGAGATTAGAGAAGCAGCTCTGATTATTTTGGGCACTGCAATATAATGGTTCAGAGGTGCCATTAATCTTTGTGCACCAATGCGCATCTCATTTGGTGAAGTCTCCTTGCCTTGCTCACAAAAGGGAGGCCATTCAGCAATCATTAAACTGCTTTTTCGATCTAATCCTGAGCAGCCTAATCTAAAGACAAAAAAACCTTGTGGTCAAAGTTTTAGACCCTAGTGAGGATTTTCTAAGAATATAAGGATCTTTAAAGAGAGTCCAACAATCTGCAGAGGAATTAGTTTCACGCTTCTCTCACCATATTGAACTAGTACAAATGTCTGTGTCTAACAGCTGGCTTCTTCCATATCAATCACAATTTTCTGGACAGCCAATATGTAACGTCATTTTTGTCCCCCTGTTCAATTTTTACACATTTTTGCATGGAATAAGAACTTTCTTGGCATAGTAACGATCAAGATGGCTGATTAATCTGTTGTATTTGTGCTTCAGTATGCAGTATGATTTAACAAAAAAAGAACAGATTATAAAATGTCAGATGTCTTCTTACATTCAATGTCTTTTCTCACAACAGGCACACAGTTTCTGCTCTGGGTCTACAGCCTCCCTGTTATGTGTCCTCTGCTTTGTTAAATGTGGGGCTGGCATCTCTAACAACAATTCAAGTTGGGTCCAAAAACAAGTCGTCATTTATGGGGGCAGCCATGGCCTAGTGACCAGAAGGTTGCTGGTTCAATCCCCAGACAGGACATGACTGAAGTGCCCTTGAGCAAGGCACCTAACCCCCTAACTGCTTCCCAGGCGCCGGTGGATAAGGGCTGCCCACCGCTTCGGGCACAAATTCTCACAGCCTTGTGTGTGTGTGTGTGTGTGTGTGTTTCACTGAACGAATGGGTTAAATGCAGAGGTCAAATTACGTTGTGTGAAAAATCACATTGGCTAAATTGGTTGATCTTAATCTTAATCATTATAAAGTTTCAGCACAAATGATACGCTTCATATTCAGACTTTGCTTTTTCCAAAATGGAACAGATTCAATGCAGACATTTTTCAGTCAGAGGAAAATTCATAATTTGGCAACATTTTCTGCAAAAAAAAGTCGTTCTGAACAAGGTGGTGAAATAAAAAAGGATGGGTATGAAGGAAATTGTGCCATCTTCATAGGTTTTGATGAAAAAGTGACCTTTTCATTCTGAGAGACTATTCATCCTGAACAGCCTTTACTTGCCAAATTACATGCTCTGAAAATACATTGATGACACTATAATCACCTTATATAACCTAAACAGTTCTAACAGTTTTGGCTGTATAACTGAGAATATAGTGGCTGGTGCTTAGACTAGTTGAGTAGTTTAAATCTTAATACAGTAAATATAGCAACAGAAACAAACAGCAGTAAGCAAGAGGAAGAGAGAACATGGATGGATGAATAGATGGATGGATGGATGAGTGTTTGGAGGCTAGGTAGATAGACAGAAAAACCTCCAGAGTGCACAACTTGAGAGCCAATTGAGAATTTGTTGCGTTTGGGATCATTATCTTATATCTCAGCTTTTTTACAGATGGTGTGATGTTTGATTCCAGAATTTTCTGGTATTTAAATTTATTAATTCTTTCCTCTACCAGTACAATATTCCACATAGCACAAGCTGCAACACAAGCTTAAAGCCTGATCAATCCACTCCTGTGTTTAACAGTTGGAGAAGTACTTTATAAAGTTTTGCGAGGATGTGAAATTTCGTCTGATGACACATCCATGAAGGTCATACTTTTTCCTTGCTAAATGTCCTTTGCAGTCAAACGGGGGTTTCGGTTTGCCTTTCTAGCAGTCCCATAAACTGTGTGAACAGCTACTTGGTTTTCTTCGTAGCATTCTCCTGCTTTGTGAGCATCAATAATTGTAATTTTCAAAGTGATAGGCAGCTGCTTAGAGGGGTCCATGGCTGCTAATTGGTGAGACAAGGATTGAGAAGTAATTTAGCATTTATAAAGCTTTGAAATTCTCCCTTGATCAGGGACATGTTCATTTAGGGAAGAGACTGCTCTCACAATGTCTTGGAGAGAGAATACTGGCTGAGGAATTAAAAGGACTCTGAACATGAGTAAAATTGATTTATAGGCTATTTATTGTTTTCATAAGGTTTCAATAAAGTGCATTTGGGTTTGCTCCAGTTAAACAATTCCAGCTGCTGTACTTGAACCAGCACAACATACACTAATGAATGAAGAATGATGCACCACTCACATAATACCTGCTCTGTGTTGGTCTTGTGGGGGTCTTCACCATTGGAGAACACAGTGAAATGAGGCTACCAACGTATACAGAGAAACAGATGGACTACAGATTGGAACAGGCTGTTGCTACAAATCTACATGGTCAGTGCAGCTGATCAAATTGATAGTGTTGAAACAAAGAAGTGATTTTAATCTTCCGGCTGATCAGTGTATGTCAAATGTAAATGTGACAAGTTTGCTGTTATAAACAGATGCTGGTTGCTGGATACTCCTTTTCAACACCAGTCAATCACAATTACAGCATCAAACCCAAACAAGCCTTCAAAAACATGCTTTGAAGACTTCAAACAGCAGATTTATTAATGAATGAATACATTATGGGGAGCTCAGAAGGACCCTGTTAAAGGATAAATAGTCTGGCCCTTTTCAGGCAAATGTTCTCTTTAGTGAACATCCCCTGAGGTTTGTATTGCAGATGCTGTAGTTTGAGAGATCCAGTTTACATCATTTAATTAGACTGATTGTCACTTCCGTTCAGATCATTTTGTCTAGTTATTTAACTTGTTTCTGTGTATTTTAATGAATCGTTTTTTGTTTATTTTTGTAGTCAGGTGCCTAAAGTCACTAGCAAGTGATTCTACTTCAGCTTTAAGGTTTCTGCAGATTTGAAAGAGATTCCGAAGGTTTTATAGGCCGTTTCAACATAAAGTGGCTGTGTATTCTGCTGCCTGGCTAACACTGGTTAGTTTGTTGTATGACTTTCTGTTATGTTGCTTTAACTCTGAGATAATCTGGTTTAGAGCATCTGAATGTTGATTTATGACACTGTTTTGCTCTTAGGTGTGACTACAGATAGAGGTGGGGAGTTGAATAAGAAATTATTTTTGCTCAGAGTTGACATGAACTCCTAAGTATCACTGCATGGAGACACTGGATCACAAAACAATCCTCATTGGCTAGAATTTGTGTGGAAACGTCTTGGAAGAGGGGTGAGATGAGCAGGAATAGACTGTTCTTTTTTTATTTTATTTTTATGAATTTTATACCCTTCCCAATGTGGTAGTAGCCAATTAACCCATCCCATCCACTAGGGGGCTCTCCCCATCACTTTGCACTGTCCCTGACTCTAGGAGTGTGAAGACATGCGCACACCTCCTCCACTGCATGTGATAAGGCCACCGCCTATAAGACTACCGCTGATACACTGTCACTGGGGAGCCACCATGCTCAGAGGAAAGCGCAGGATTCCCAGCTCCAAATGGACCAATCAGTAGATGCCTGAGCCAACAGTGATAGGGAGAGAGAGCGCCATCTACCCGCCCAGAGAGAGCACTGCCCATTTTTGCTCTCTTGGGCCCCGGCTGTTGATGGCAAACAGTATGACCGGGATTCAAACTCGCGATCCTCTGGTCATAGTGTCAGCGTCTTATCCTGCTGAGCCACTTGGGGTGGAATAGACTGCTCTGAGCTGGGCTGTTTAGAAAGGCTGAGAAATGGGCTGTTAGGCTTCAGTTTTTTGGTATATTAAACAAAGCATATCAACATTTCACTAAGATACCCAGTACACTGTATTAACTTGTGTCAGACTCTTAAAAAAGATGGTTCTTCAAGGGTTCTTTTGTAAAGAAAATGGTTCTATATAGAGCCATAAACACTCAAAGAACCCTTTGTGTGGATAAAGGGTTCTTTGCATGGTGAAAGCGTTCTTCAGATTGCTGAGGAATGTGATGTAGGTGGTTCTATACAGCACCAAAAGTGGTTCTGCTATAGTTACAATGTCAAGCTTGTAATAATAGAGGACCCTTTCTGGTGCTTTATAGATCCATTTTCAAAAGGCTTCCATATAGAACCATCTACATTCTTAAAAGAGATGGTTCTTCAAGGGTTCTTTAGTAAAGAAAAATGGATCTATATAGAACCATGGACATTCAAAAAACCCAAAGGGTTCATTGTATGATGAAAGGGTTCTTCAGATTGATGAGGAATGTGCTGTAAATGGTTCTATATTGACACCTTTTGAAAATGTTTCTACAAAGTATATAGCACCAAAAATGATTCCTCTATTATAACAAGCTTGAAATCATAACTACAGCAGAACCCTTTTGGGGGCTATATAGAACCATTTTCTAAAAGGTTCTGTATATGACCGTCTAACAGCACATTCCTCATGAAGCTGAAGATCCTTTCACCATATAAAGAACCATTTATCCACACAAAGGTTTCTTTAAGTGTTCATGGTTCTATACAGAACCATTTTCTTTACTTTATTTTAAGAGTGCAGAACACATTCCTCATCAATTTGAATAACCCTTTCACCGTGCAAAGAATGATTCGGGTTCTTTGAGTGTTCATGGTTCTGTATAGAACCATTTTCTTTACTAAAAAAACCCTTAAAGCACCACTTCTTTTAAGAGTGTAGGTACAGAACCTTTACAAACTGTATATGGTGTGAAATAAACATTTAATTTACACGTCTCCTGAATTTTTACATGTAATATTTAAAATTGGGCAAAAACAAGGCTTCAGTTTTTTTGCCATTTTCAATTACAGCATCTTGTATGTACTTCAGATCACCACTGTTGTGAAAAAGCTTTAATATTACACCACTCTGAGTGACTTTGGATACATCTTAAAAATTAAATTATGATTAATAAAAATTAATTCCCTTTTAGCAGGATGCTAATTTTTTTAATTAAAACTCAATGTTTTCTCCTTATAACGTGGTACAGTCAAATACACTCAATCTGTACAGTTCTGCTTTGCTTAAGTATGCTGAAATCATTGGCAAAAGAACCTAACCTGACTGGATGCCCTCTAGAGCTCTAAATAATAAAAACAGGACTAAACATATAAGGCTGTGAACATACGACGTGTATCTCACAAGCACAGACATTTAATGAGCGACACAGGACTAGAGACATAAGGAAGCTTAAATATCACACATAATCACTGGGGGAAATGGACACGCAGGGTTAAGAAATCACAGAAGACCTGTGCAACACATTAACCTGAGAGGGAGACATTATGGGAAGGGGACATGAGACATGAAGTAGAATGCAACCAAAACGCACAAGGGGAATGAAAACAAAAACATAAGGGCCCTGGTGAGGGGCAGGACAATTATTATAGGCTGATATTTATACCAACATAGGCAATAGTTCATTATTTACTGGGAGAAATCAACCAGTTCTACATAAACTAAGACATTCAGCAGCTACCCCTAGCTAGACTGGCATGATCCCATTTTGGGAGGTTTCGACTGTGAGATTGGCATTGATTTTAAATTGATTTATCAGATATTGTAGCAAATGTTACTACTTCCCCCTACAATTAACCCCACCTATGAGTGATGTAACATTTCACTCACTCTGCTTATGCTTGAAATGTTCATAAATGATCAAAACTGGAAAAAAGTTACATTTGCAGACATGTGTAGGTTGCTTGTATAAAGAAAACACTCAAATGCTTTATAAATATTTAGCACAAAGCAAAAAAAGCATTTCATTATGCCTTGCTCTCCTTTATAGTACATGACATAAACCTGTAGGCCCTGCGTATATGCAGATTAATGTAGGGCATTTATTCTACATCAAACTATTTATTTATTGACTCAGAACAGAATGCATGCCTGTAGATACATTAGTGTGTATAGCCTGGTGGCCTCCCTAACCTAATTTCACTCTGAGTGATCAGTGAGGTATCAACATATCGTCAAGTGTTCATTTGTTTACAGAAAAGCAGGTTGTTTCAGTGGAGCATTAACAAAAGATTACATTAGTCTCTACAAATTACCACTGTCGTAATTACTGTGACCACGAGGAAGCCCCAGGGTGTCTCTCAGCCTCTTAATCTTTGTAGTCTGATTAAAATGGAATGCTGAAAAAATGGAAAGTAATTTACAGTGTCGCAGTCCTTCCAAAAAAGATAAGGAATGAATACAAATGGCAGTCCGAGTTGACTTGGAAACATTTGCCCATTACGACTTACAAAATTGGTTATATCATGGACTGAGTTATACAAATTAAAGTCATTAAAATGTCCATGTTATTACAATAAATGTGCCAATTGGGAATTTTACTTATAACACTGAATGACTACACTTGTCAACGATTGTAGGAACAAAAAGTGGGCAAAAAGGCAAAAAGGTGATACATTAAGATATTTTCACAATACATTCACCACCAAACGAATGACCCAGATTTTTCATTGACAACACATACTTTTATCTTATTTTTGTTTTGTGACAATAATTACATTTTTAAAATGCTGAAATTCCAGAAACTTGATCTTCTTGATCTTCCCATGAGTTGTTGGCAGTGAGCTTAAAGGCTTTACTACAGCTGTTTACTCTCCAGCAGACATTTAGCACTAGGTGCCATGCGATGTAGAAATACCATGTATGCTAGTCAATAAACACCTTCAAATAAACACACTTTATAATAGAACAGGAGATATCAGTCTATAAACAACTTTAATCAACATGTTTAAACCAAGACAGGAGATATTAATCCATAAACAACACCAACTTCATCAAGTCCCATGATGCCTTTCATAAAATATGTGTTAATCTTCTGGTGCTGAGTAAACAGCTGTACTAAAGTCTATAAACTCACTGCCAAAAACTTGTGTAAGACACTAAAACTGAGGTAAAAAGCAGTGACACTGTCCTACCTCAGACTTCTGCAATAGAAGATTGAGTATCTGGAGAAGCCAAAAGAAAATATTTTTAATGAAATAAAAGCATTTGTTGTAATAAAAAATGTTCAATTTAAAGAGTCGCCAAATAGCCGAGAGATATAATCTGGACACACCCTGATCCGGCTCACCACCAGGTGGTGATCAATTGACAGCTCTGCCCCTCTCTTCACCCGAGTGTCCAAGACACATGGCCACAAGTTCAACAACATGATTATAAAGTCAATCATTGAACTTGGATGCCATGTGCACTTATGGGCACCCTTGTGCTTGAACATGGTGTTAGTTATGGATAAACTGTGATGAGCACAGAAATCCAGTAACGGAACACCACTCAGGTTCAGATCTGGGAGGCCATTCTTCCCAATCACGCCTCTCCAGGTCACACTGTCGTTGCCCACATGAGCGCTGAAGTCCCCCTGCAGAACAATGGAGTGCCCAGAGGGAGCACCTTCTAAGGACTCCAAGAAGGCTGGGTATTCTGAACTGCTGCTCGGTGCATAAGCACAAACAACAGTCAGAATTCGTACCCCAACACGAAGGCATAGGGAAGCTACCCTCTCATCCACTGGGGAAAAACACCACACACAGGCACCAAGCCTGGGCGCTATGAGCAAGTCTACCCCTGCCCGACGCCTCTCACCTTGGGCAACTGCCCCTCTAAAGGAGATTGGTTCCAGAGCCCGAGCTGTGTTCTGAGGTAAGCCCGACTATATCTAGCCGGTATCTCTCAACCTCATGCACCAGCTCAGGCTCCTTTCCCACCAGAGGGGTTACGCTCCATGTCCCAAAAGCTAGCTTCAGTAGCTGAGGATCGAAACGCCAAGCACCTCGCTTTAGGTCACCACCCAAATCACAAGGCACCCGACAGCCATTACTGCCTCCTACACAGGTGGTGGGCCCATGTGGGAGTCTACCCATGTAGGTCCTTTGGTTTGAACCCAACCGGCCCCCATGGGTAGAGGTCCAGCCACCAGGTACTCATCAGGGTGCCCCTTCCTCAAGCCTGGCTCCATGTGGGGCCCCAGTAACCCTATTCCGGGCAAAGCAGGGTCTTGATGTTTTACTTTTTCATGATGGACCTTTTGAATCACTTTTGCCTGGCCTGTCACCAAGGACCAATTTGTCTTGGGAGACCATACCAGGGGCTAATGCCCCGGACAACCTAGCTCCTAGGATCATGCAGGCACGTAAACCCCTCCACCACAATAAGGTAGCGATCCAAGGAGGGGTGATCAACATGCATATATAATGGAATTTAATTTTCTTAAGTTTGAAAGTGAGATGGAACAGTATGAAAACCAAAGTATGAATTATGACTATAGCACTATAACAGACCAACTATAGAGCCAATAAACAATGATAACATTAAAATCAAGACAGACAAGATGGATAATGTATTCAAAATTAATTATAACTTAATCAACATTATAAATGCAATTCCAAGCGACTTGCTGCTATGCATGTTATGTATTCATTATATACAGTATAATGGTCTTTTTTATTGCTTATAGGCTTTTATGATGGATTTAAATGCGTCTTTTTGATGCCTTGATGTTGGATCTGGTGCTGAAAATCAAGCGTATGCTCACTCTTAAACTTGAGAAGGAAGCTGCTCTAGGCCTTACAGAAATGATGGTCCAATGTGGGAATGCTTTTGCAACTCCTTCTAGGTATTGCTGTGATATTTCAGAGCTTAATCCAGAAGGAACAATCCATTACACTTGGTAGGGTGCAGTGTGTGAGTGTGATAAGCCTTTAGCCATTCAAAAGACACACAGGCTGCGGACGAAAGCACTAGGAAAGTAGCTTCAGGGTTAAGGGGGTATTAGTGGACCAATGCAGGGAACATTTCACACAGGGAGTCCAAGCAATTCGCAATGTCCCTAAGAGAATCTGCAAGTTGATGAAAGCCCTCAGAGTTACACAAATAAGTGGAAAAAGGAAAGAATGTTGTTTCTTGCACCTCTCAGCAGCATGCCAAATGATTGGTTATTACTCTTTCAAGAGATTCTGACTGGTGTTTAATATTCAGCTCCGACAGGCATGCTGCACCCTCTTTACTTCATACTCTGAAATAGTAAAATTGCAATTTGCAGAAATTCTTAAAGCAGTTTTTTAAAAGAGCCGGTAATCCTGGTGAACATGACAGGCCATAGGTGCATGGGCGTGGTAGTGGGGGGAAAAGTGGACCTGACTACCCAGGGCCCGAGTAGGGAGAGGGGCCCAAAAAAAATCCTGAATTAATTTTTTTTAATGTTTTTAAATGAATTGGGCCCTCAAATTAATTATTTATTAATTCATATTTCAAATATATTGATAATATCAACTGAGGGAATGAACTTTAGTCACAGTCCTCTCAACATATTGGACATTCTGGGGCCCCCTCTTGGAGGCCCAAAATGGTTTAGTCCACCCAACAGCAACTAACGACAAGTGTAACGTTAGTGAGCCTAGATTGAATGACCTGGGTGCTACACATCATGTTGCCCAAAAAGCAGAAATCAGGATTTCAAAAGAAAGAAAGGGAGGAAAAAGAAAGAAGGCAGAATGAGGGGAGACAGCTGTTGATGGCTTTCTTTCCCAAAGGTGAACCGAGTTTTCTTGTTTTGCAAAGTCCAATTAAGTTTAAAGTAAGTTAGTCTTTTGGTTCAGTGTGTGTGCTAAAGCCTATTGTCTAACACAGCAGAGCTAAAAGTGAAACTCTGTGCTGAGACTTAATAAATGATCCACTCAGCAATATTTATGCAGCATATATCAACATGTAAATAGCTACATCAACATAATCTGATCTGTTTGTAGCTTAAAACCTTATTTATGCTTTTTTATTTAAATAAATACCCCCCTTTTTTTGCTCATGTGCCTCGTTTACTGGCATTTATAGCGGCCCACTGTCATTGAGAGTGTACAGGGCCCCGAATTTGCTGCTACGCCCCTGCATATGTGACTACTATTGAAATATCTCCGTTATGTAAATTTGCCATCAGGTGAACTATTTTCAGTATCAGTGTTTATGGACAGAACTGTTGAGAAATTATTATTTGTTTCTTGTTTTCAAGGGTTAACAAAAAGTTTATCCTTATTTTATTAGAGTAAGCATCTCTACTGTACAGGGAAGGCTTTTTGCTATAATTTGGATAATTATTGTGACGATGTGATTGCATTCAGTGACCAGCATTAGTGAGGTCAAGATGTTGGATAATCACCTCATCCCCAACTCATCCCAAAAGCACTGAATGAAGCACCATCAATCCAGAGAACATAGATCCACTGTTCTACAGCTCAATGCTGGGGGGTTATACAGCTCTGGCCCACCTGGTATTATACTTGATGCCTATAGGTTCATGTTTTTACAGCCCCCTGAGAAAGTCCTCTTCTGTTGGCAGTACTTCTTTGCCCAACACAGTCAGAACCACACCCAGTACATCAGATTTCAATCAGACTAACCAGACACATTTGATGACTGAGTGAAAGTGAAAGTGCACAATCATTGACCAATAAGCTTGTACACAAGTAAGCTTTGACTTCCACATTTAACCCATCCATGCAGTGAAACACACACACACTAGCGAACACAATAGGGGCATTGTGCACACATGCCCAAACTGGTCACACATTTGATGACCAAGAGTATATTCACGTGGTTAAAAATTACAATTTCGATATTAGTTAAATGAAACTACCAGAAGTAAACAGGGTCTTTGTGCCACACCCCAGACATCATAATTTGTGTTTTTTCCATTTGCAATTTTGGGCTATTTGCTAAATGTGGACCATTTCCTTTCATCATAATTTTGCATATAGAGCAGATTACAACTATTTTCTCTGTTACCGACATACAGAGCAACAATTTAGACACATTTTGGCTCCGATAGTTATTTGCTCACTAATCTATGCCACTAAAATGTTTGTGTTTGAGTTGCATGTCTTATTATCTGAGGCTGGGCTGAATTCTGTGATAAATAACAGCTGATGTTTATGTCAAAAATGACATTATACAAAACACAAAAGATGTTAGAGTCCTAATGTAGAGTTAAAGTGTGATAAATACCTGATAGGTATGGCCAATGTATGTCTCTGTATGTTTCTCAGAAGGATCTGCATCAAAATAAGACTTTATGCCTTTAAATAGTTCCATTCTGCTGCTGAGCTTGTGTAGGCAGTCTGATGTCTTACTACCTCAGCAGCTTAGCAGTGGTCATATGCCTAAATCGCTCAATGTGCTCTGTAACAAGGAGGACACTGACAGCTAGCCTGCAGCAAGCCACCACTCACCTCAGCTTAAATATAAAAGGAGATAAAAAAAAAAAAAACAGCACAAAAGCAGCAGTGTTAGTATCACATCAGGAGAGATGTTTCTAATTACTATGTAATCTGTAACTGTCAACATTTACTTTGAACAGTCAAACTAAATGGAAGGTGTCATGTTTATGTACTGGAGGGTAGGTTTTGGGTGTTTGAAATTTTAGGACAGTCTTGGCAAGAACCTACATGGAACCTACAGGGGCTGTGAATCAATATATTGTAATATGTTGTGATACTATAAGCTATATGTTATACTAGGATTGTTTAAATCTATTTTAGATAAATAGCTAATTTTGCTAATACTATTTAGTATTAATTAACAATTATTGTTTTTGTTGTTGTTGTTATATAACATTAATGTCAGTAGTGTCCCCCCGTTTCTGTTGGAGTGGAAGAGTCCAATGGCAGAAGACAGTTTACAACACTGATATCTAGTGGTCGGGGGTTTAAACACAGCACAAAATGAACCACCGTCTGCCACCAATCTCTGCATGCAAACTATTCCTTAAATTAATTAGGAGTATCAATATTTTCTTACTACACTATGAGAGCACAGTCATTCACATCAGTTTTTTATATATTGCTGTATATATTTATCCTTTGATTCAGTAAAACTTTTTTTATTTTCCAGAATGACAGTGACTTTCACTTCTGTCTCAGTGTCCACACCCAAACACCCCCCCCAAGGTAGATGGGGTAGGATGCAAGTATAAAGTGAGTTTATCTGAGTTAATAGGAGGTCTGAATAATAAAACCATAAACTTTGTTCCACCTGTTCAAAGAAGGAGTCACATTGCCCTGTAAAACAATGGCTTCAGCTACACTAGATAAACAATTATGATTTAAATACTTTTAAGTAATGATGAACAGTGGATTTTGGTTGAATTTGCAGTTTAAAAGAAGTATTGTTCATTTTCTCTATTATTGCACATCACATTGCATTATTTTAGTAATAACATATCAAACACAAACAATAGAATGTCATGAAAATTTTTATTTTTGTTCATGATTTAATTAAAAAAGGTCATATTTTATATTCATTACCCATAAAGTCCCTTTTTTATTTTATTGTTTATCAGTTTGGCTTATAGCTAATGAAAATCAGACATCCAGAATCTCAAATTATTAGAAAAATTCACTTCAAGTCTGAGTAAATTACTGTTCAAATAATAACAGTAAAACAAAAAGGCTTGAAATATGTCACTTTATACAGTACCTGTCTAAAGTTCTGGACATTCAGTGGTTTTTCATTATTTAAAAATTGTCTGCATTGTAGATTAATACTAAAGTCATCTAAACTATGAAGAAATACATATGTAATTATTTAGTAAACAAACAAGTGTTAAACAAACCAGAACATGTTAACGACACAGTTTGTGAACGTTCATTGGAACTGCAGTTTTGGGAAACACCTGTGTCACTTAACGATGGATCAGGTTATGCAAGTTACAAACATAGTTACCTCAATAGTTCCAACTATGGTTCTCAGAAACATTTACATCATTCCAACTATGTAAGTCGCTTACATTGTTATCAACTACGCTTTTGAGAAACGCACCCCATGCATGGGTCTGCAGTACACGCTGGCCGCTCGCCACGTTGCCAATGGCGAACTCAGAC